>CM042439.1:29745146-29862646 GCA_023631565.1 Gymnocephalus cernua | reverse complement strand
GCACATATGAAAATAATTGTAAATAATAAATAATAAATAATAAATAAATATATATATATATATATATATATATATATATATATATATATATATATATATATATATATATATATATATATATATACCCGTGACAGACCTGCCAACCAATCACGAGTAGTGGTTTCATCCAATACTGAGTGAGTAAATTCCAGCGCGGTGTCGCTGCTATTCATATGCTAATTAGATCCATTCACACCTCCACAGGAGCTTTCCACATACGTCATGGTTCGTTTCCGACAATATGTGGCACAGACGAACGCAAAGTTTACTGCCTGTAAATTGTCGTTAACTGCCGAAAATAAGGGCGATTTCTGGGAGTTTACGGGGACGAAAATCCCACTTTTCATGCAGTGTATGTTCCCACAGCCCAATGTTCCCACATCTCTAAGATTTCTTTCTAAAATTAGGCCCTATGTTCCCACATTTCCTTTTTCATAAATGTATGTATTAAATCAGATTTTATCCCCCTAACCCTAAAAAAATGTTGTGGGAGGATAGGGCTTAAATTGAAGGGAAAAGTAGGAAGACAAGACCTAATTTTGAAAATGACCTCGAAATGTGGGAACATAGCTGTGGGAACATAGGGCTGCAAGTACTTGATGCTTTTAAATTAATTTAGCTTTAAAGGACTTTATGACATTCTTAAAATTGTTGTACTGCTTTGTTCACGCTTTCGAAAAACATTTTCACATCTGCTTTGTTTAGATCGGTTTAATCGAACCCTGCAGCGTTTGCCCTCTTGGTGCGATAAGTTTGGGCAGGTGTGAACACAGCAAGCGCACTCAGGTGCAGACCAAAACAAGTTAGCACCTAATGATAGCGCCATTGTATAATGTATCTTTATATTAGCCTTGAGATGGTAGCAGACTAATGTTCCTGACAGTAGCTAAGTTTCCATCCACTTGTCAATCAAATTATCTGAAGTTCGGTAAAAAAAACTCATGCAAATAAAGCTGGTGAAAGTGTGTTTCCATCCAACGCCTTTAAAGCAAATAAAAACCTGTGCGTAAGGACGTCACATGCTGTTTTGCACTGAATCGCACAACATTCAAGCAAACATTTGCGAACAAAGTGCTAGAAAAAATGGATTGCACCATCTACCAACAAAGAGACAACTCTCTTTTTTGAGACATGTAGGCCGATCGCTGTTTGAGCGCCTTCCATTTACTCCGGAGGACGTCCCACGGCTTGTTGTAACCTTTGTGAGTTCCTGATAAATTATGGCATTTCTTAGATTTTTGCTATCTAAAATAGCCATTATATTTTGCTCGTAAATTAAATAAAAAAAATCTCTCGTCTCCTCGTTTGTCCACTTACATCTGTCTTTATTGACACCCGCCATGTGTGCAATTGGGAGTGGAAATACTGGGCGAAAATGAACTAAAACTTCTTCGTTTTGTGGCGGGTTGCAACCATAAAATGACCTAAAACTAATTCAAAATTCATTATTCATTCGGCAAATAACGTTTCCATCAGCATTTATCGCATAAGCCGTATATCGATCAAGATAAAATCCAATGAGACTGAACGTATTTCCTTTGAGTCGATATTCATGAAATTCAATCGAATTTTACTGTTTCCATAAGGCATTTTTCATTCGATATCACTTAATTTGGATAAGAACGTGTGGAAACATAGCTAGTGTATGATAGATTCAAGGTTAACAGTGTAATGGTCAAGTTTAGCAGCTAATGTTATTGACATTTTATCATTTTACCTCAATGTTAGCTTTGTAATAATTAACATTAGTAGCCTATTTTGCTGACATTGTATAATGTAACTTAATGTTAGACTTATTATGGCCAAAGTTAGCAGCTAATATTACTGATATTGTATTAATGTAGCTTAATAGTAGCTTCTGTGCACTGCTGGTGACACGGGCACGAGAGAACCGTCTGGCAGTCTAAGTTTGTCTAAGTTTGTCCAAGTTTTAAGTTCGTCAAGTCTGTCAAAAGTCTATATGTTCGGTATACATCCCGCTCAGTGGGAATGCATCCAAAGCAGCCTCACGTGTAGCAGACTGCGTCCACCAGCAGTTAAAGGACAAAGCCGATTCCCCTATATTTGTTCTCGGAGACTTTAACCATTGCAAACTGGAGCAGACTCTTCCAGGATTCCAGCAATATGTTAAATATAGCACACGGAAGAATATGACACTGGATAAATGCTATGGCAACATTAAAGATGCATATGTTGCCAGAATTAAACCCCCCCTCTCAAACTCGGATCATAATACCATCCATTTGATACCCACCTTTAAGTGTGCCATTATAACAAACAAACCTGTCTCAAAAACTGTCAGTGTGTGGCAGGATGACAGCAAGGAGACGTTGAGCGGCTGCTTCCTGGCCACAGATTGGGATGTCTTCTACCAGGACAACAATATTGACAATATTGCGGAAACGATAACAGGGTATATTAATTTCTGTCGACACTGTTGTGCCAAAAGAGATGATCACAATATATCCCAACAATAAAGACTACATCACACCTGAAATTAAACATTTGATCAAGAGGAAAAAGCTAGCAGTCCGGAACAATGACTTAATGGAGTTGAGATCTATCCAAAAAGACCTGAGGGGGAAACTTAAGAAGGCTCGGGAGGAACACAGCACACGTGTTAGGGAAGCCTTTTCAACAAATAATTCTAAAACACTTTGGGACACTGTGAAAGAAATGACTAACATGAACTCTGGGAAGAAGGAATTGAATGTGTGGAATGATTTGGACAAGGCTAATGATCTCAATATTTTTTACAAACGTTTTGACCTGGAGATACCTGTCTAGGTCATTACCATGTGACCCAATACAGGACAGAATAATAATTAACCCTAATGCTGTCACCACAGTTTTTAAAAAGTTGAACAGAAATAAGGCCAGCGGGCCTGATGGTATTTCATCTTTTATTCTGAAAACATTTGCGGATGAGCTGACTCCTGCTTGGAGCCCTCTATTCCAACTCTCTGTCAATACATGTACCATCCCTACTATTTGGAAGACATCTGTTGTGATTCCTGTGCCTAAAAAACCCTGTCCACAGCATAATAATGACTATAGACCAGTTGTGCTAACATCAATAGTTATGAAATCATTAGAACGTATAATGGTTGGTAATTTAAGGAGCGAGGTACAGCATCTTTTGGACCCTTACCCATTTGCCTATAATAATGGCAGGGGTACTGACGATGCTTTACTCACAACTGTACACTCTATCTTAAAGCACCTTGAAAATCCATCAGCTTATGTTTGATTATTATTTATGGACTTCAGCTCTGCATTTAATTGTATTCTTCCTCAGACACTGTTTTGTAAATTTCAACAGATGGAGGTGAACCCCTTCATCATTAGATGGTATGGTTCTTTTCTGACAGACAGGAAGCAGCAGGTAAAAGTCAACTCTACTCTTTCTGATACTCTGAACATAAGTACAGGTGCCCCTCAAGGCTGTGGAAGCTCTCCCTTACTTTTTATAATATACACAAATGATTGCAGAAACATCAATAGAAATAACCACATCATTAAATTTTCAGATGATACGGCCATACTTAGTCTACTTACAAAAGACTCAGACGTTGATATCTATAAACAGGAGATAGAGGACGTAGTGAAGTGGTGCAACAGGCATAACCTGCATTAAAACCAAAGAAATTATTTTTGATCCCAGATCTATAGGAGATCACAGCACACTTCAAATTGAAGGTGTACTTGTTGAGCAGGTAAGTATTTAGGCATACAATCAGACAGACATTGTCAGTTGCAGTGGTCCCATCAAGTGGAGTATGTTTGCTCAAAGATATGTCAGTTTCTATATTTCTTAAGACGACTTAGAGTTCATGGAGTGGACAAAGAGATCATGCTACTGTTTTACAAGGCAGCCATTGAATCTATTGTTCGTTATGGTATTATGGCTTGGTTCGGTAACCTGTCCGTAAAACTAAAATCACAGCTCCAAAACTTGATAAAAAGGGCTGGAAAATAACTGGCCAAATGTCACCAACTCCTCTTCAGGAGCTCTTTGAGGAGGCGGTGAGGAAACAAAATCACCAACGACCCAAATCACATCCTGTATAGTGAGTTTGAGCTGATGCCTTCAGGCAGAAGGTACAGGTTACCAAACTGCAAGCTTATGGTACACATTCTCATTTGTGCCGCTTTCAAATTAATAAATAATAACTGTGTGTGTGTGTGTGTGTGTATTGGCTGTAGTGATGTATGTGTGACTAATACTACTAAATAAGACTTGTGGTACTGAACATTATGGTTATAGGATGTGCAATGATAGGGTACTGGTGCAATATTTTTCTATATATCTATGCTATGTTACAATTGATATTATGCAATTGGGCATTGTGCAATATAGAAGTTATTTACCACAGCATGAGTTAATGGGAAATGTGCAATCATTATCAAAATTAAAGGCAATACAAGGGGGAGCATGTGTTGTTGGGGGGGGGGGGGGGGGTGGTTGTGTGTTATTAGATGTTCATTGAAGCATTGGATGTGATAATGTATGACTATGTTTGTATGTAGGTTAACTGTGTGTTCATTGTGTGTTTATGCGCGATGTGTCGCCATCTTGTTTCTCTCGAATGCCCAAGACAATAAAGGCTTATCTTATCTTTATGATGGCCTAAGTTAGCAGCTACTGTTACTGATATTGTATTAAGTAGCTTAATCGTATCTTTATGATGGCCTAAGTTAGCAGCTACTGTTACTGAAATTGTAGTAAGTGCCTTCATTTTGGCCGTGTGATGGTTTCTCACAGTTTGGCACTAATGTTACTAAAATTTGTATATTTTAAATATGATCGTCAAAGTTTGTGACAGATTTACTGACATTTTTTATTTTACTGTAATACTACAGACATTAGTCTCATGATGACAAGGCTGCTGTTATGTTAGACTTTTGAAGGCTAAACGATGCCTTCAGCATGATGAAATGATGGATGAACCATTTGCTTTACTGTTAATGCATTATTTCATTTATCTTCTACAACCGGTAAAACGGTAAGAGCAGTGTATGTGCATTATTTTGCTTTGCAGTGTGAGGTCATTTTACTAGAGGCTACTTAGTCTCAAGCACAATCTGGATTCAGTTCAGCATTCTGTTCAAAACACAACACAGACATAGAACATGCAGAGAGGGACCTGCATGGCAAAGGAAAACATATACAAATATTTCAGCCCACTGCTACATTCTAATATAATGCTAATCTACTAACTGTGATTTATATTAAGGGGATAACTAGTCTCTCAGTGGTGTCAACGAGTTGTAGGTGGTGCAGGTTGGCGCAGTTAGTTTTTGTTGCCGTTTGTGGAGCCTGGGCTGTCTACAGAGACCACGTTTTTTTACAGTGTGTTCAGGGGACAGGTAGCTCGCGGATAGTGAGGAGATGTTTGCTGTATATGACAAAAAATGTTGCAGCCTAAAAAATGTGACATTGCTTAGAGCACCTTTAACCGTTGTCAGAAACTCCTTGTAGATTGTGTGCTTCCAATCCATTTCAGTTTTAATTCTATTTCCTTCTTCTGGTAGAAGTTATGTTTCCAGGTGATTTGTTTTTTCTTGGCATATCTTAGTATTGTAGGGGTGCAACTACATTTACCGTAAACATTAGTTGTAAAGATAGAGGATAAATTTCAGTCAATTTACGTTTCGATTCTTTAGGATTAATTCAGCGTTTATTCTTTTCTTATCACTTGTTCTGTCTGTACAGCCTGGTATGTCAGAAAGGACACAAAATGGCAAGACATCCCAATGTAATTTACTTTAGTATGAATGGGATTTGACCAGGGACGTGCACAGAAATTCTGGGCGGCAGGGGCTCAAGGAACAAAAAGGCCTAATAGTTAATACATAATTATTTATTTGAAATTTAGTCTGACTACCTTACCAAATTATCTAATTTCCCCTTTGCAATTGTTTATTATACTTGTTTAAAATACTCAAACAAAATAATCACTTCACACTTTTTAGTATTCATCAGGTTAATCACAAATAGCAAAGGAAAGTCTGCCACAATGTTTTCTATTCTACTAGTTTCAACTATATATTTAGAATAAGGGACTGCACCAAGGAGAGGAACATAGTTTTGTTTATTTTGCAAATGGAAATAAATCATTTTAATTCTTGTGGTGTTATTGGAATAAATAACACTTCAAAAAATCTTTGCGTAACTTTTTGATATTACAGTTTTTCTCCATTGGTTTGGCTTGAAACAGAAATTAAATTTTCAAAACGCTAAGATCATTTGGCCAAACAGTCTTATAGTTCAGCACAACACTATAGCTCACTTGCAAAAGCTCATATCTCTCCAAAAACTGTTCACTCATGCTTCAAAACTAAATTCCTTTCCCATATAAAGAGTCAGTGCCACAAAAATGGCAAAGATCCTTCTCAATTGCTTTGGCTCATTTCTTGAAACAGACCGGACTACGGTGTCCATTTTAGGACATCCTCAGATCTCAGACTCAGGTGTCATCCTCAGAAAAACCTCCGTCATCCTCAGGAAAACCTCCGTCATCCTCAGAAAAACCTCCGTCATCCTCAGAAAAACCTCCGTCATCCTCAGGAAAACCTCCGTCATCCTCAGGAAAACCTCCGTCATCCTCAGGAAAACATCCGTCATCCTCAGGAAAACATCCGTCATCCTCAGGAAAACCTCCGTCATCCTCAGGAAAACCTCCGTCATCCTCAGGAAAACCTCCGTCATCCTCAGGAAAACATCCGTCATCCTCAGGAAAACCTCTGTCATCCTCAGGAAAACATCCGTCATCCTCAGGAAAACCTCCGTCATCCTCAGGAAAACCTCTGTCATCCTCAGAAAAACCTCTGTCATCCTCAGAAAAACCTCCGTCATCCTCAGGAAAACCTCTGTCATCCTCAGGAAAACCTCCGTCATCCTCAGGAAAACCTCCGTCATCCTCAGGAAAACCTCCGTCATCCTCAGGAAAACCTCCGTCATCCTCAGGAAAACATCCGTCATCCTCAGGAAAACATCCGTCATCCTCAGAAAAACCTCCGTCATCCTCAGGAAAACATCCGTCATCCTCAGGAAAACATCCGTCATCCTCAGGAAAACATCCGTCATCCTCAGGAAAACCTCCGTCATCCTCAGGAAAACCTCTGTCATCCTCAGGAAAACATCCGTCATCCTCAGGAAAACCTCTGTCATCCTCAGAAAAACCTCCGTCATCCTCAGGAAAACCTCCGTCATCCTCAGGAAAACCTCCGTCATCCTCAGAAAAACCTCCGTCATCCTCAGGAAAACCTCCGTCATCCTCAGGAAAACCTCCGTCATCCTCAGGAAAACATCCGTCATCCTCAGGAAAACCTCTGTCATCCTCAGGAAAACATCCGTCATCCTCAGGAAAACCTCCGTCATCCTCAGGAAAACATCCGTCATCCTCAGGAAAACATCCGTCATCCTCAGGAAAACCTCCGTCATCCTCAGGAAAACATCCGTCATCCTCAGGAAAACCTCCGTCATCCTCAGGAAAACCTCCGTCATCCTCAGGAAAACATCCGTCATCCTCAGGAAAACATCCGTCATCCTCAGGAAAACATCCGTCATCCTCAGGAAAACCTCCGTCATCCTCAGGAAAACCTCTGTCATCCTCAGGAAAACATCCGTCATCCTCAGGAAAACCTCTGTCATCCTCAGAAAAACCTCCGTCATCCTCAGGAAAACCTCCGTCATCCTCAGGAAAACCTCCGTCATCCTCAGAAAAACCTCCGTCATCCTCAGGAAAACCTCCGTCATCCTCAGGAAAACCTCCGTCATCCTCAGGAAAACATCCGTCATCCTCAGGAAAACCTCTGTCATCCTCAGGAAAACATCCGTCATCCTCAGGAAAACCTCCGTCATCCTCAGGAAAACATCCGTCATCCTCAGGAAAACATCCGTCATCCTCAGGAAAACCTCCGTCATCCTCAGGAAAACCTCTGTCATCCTCAGGAAAACCTCCGTCATCCTCAGGAAAACCTCCGTCATCCTCAGAAAAACCTCCGTCATCCTCAGAAAAACCTCCGTCATCCTCAGGAAAACCTCCGTCATCCTCAGGAAAACCTCCGTCATCCTCAGGAAAACCTCTGTCATCCTCAGAAAAAACGGCCTCATCCTCAGATGGTCAGTACCGATCCGTTCCGCCTGCCCGATCCGTTCTGCGCATGTGCATAAGATCTGCGCATGCGCAGAAACTCGTACTCTTACGACCCTACCCGATCGGTTCTACGCATGCGCGATTGCCGGTCCGTTCTGCGCATGTGCATAATTGCGTAGCAAAAAAACACTTGACGGCAATTTTTCTTTTTTATAAAGATATTTAAATTAAGACTTGTTGTCACCGATACAAAACCGCTAGCGACGTCATTGTTGTGTTCATGTTGATAGTTTTACTGGTAATACTTCGTCTTGACCATAGACCATTAATTAATTATTAATATACCTGTCTATGGTCTTGACTAATAAAGTAAGTGTCCTTTCAAAGACGAGACGACAGCTCTTCCAGACACCACTGCTGTATACCACTATAGTAGCTACATGCTAACGGCAGTAAACGTGTCATCTTGTCGGCCATTGTTGTTAAATTCACCCCAATTCTGGGTCTCATTCCTACTGAAACATGTCCGATTGGGTCGTGTTTGGTTCAGAAGCCTTTATCTGAGATTTCTGACGTTAGAAAGTGCTGCTTCGTTCCACTACAATCTAACGTTAGCATACTCCTAGCGGCTAACTATTATGTAGCATGCTAACGCGACATAGCTAGCTGTTATCTTGGCCAATGATGGTAATTTCTCCCAAAATTCCGGTCACTTTGCTGGGACATGGGACATTGTGTAGTATTTGGTTTAGAAGCCTTTATTGGTGATTGTGATCCGTGAAAGATCACCACCGTTAGCCAAGATTACAGCTGTGTTGCGTTAGCATGCAGCTACATAATAGTTAGTTAGGAGCAAGCTGGGCTCTCACAGAGATCTCATTTGTAGCCCTGTTTTACCTTATATTCTTATAAAAGTACAAACACATGAAGTGAGGTGTATACACATGATTACGCTTTATTTAAAGCATGATTAACCTGAAGCATGACGGAGCAAGGCTCCTAGCTCAGGCTAGCTAGCGTTAGCAAATTACCTTCAAAGTTGCAAAGAAATTAAGCAACGTAGCTAAGTCTTTGTTTAATTTGCTACGTGTCGTACTGGATGCCCGGACAACCTTCCGTATATCATTAACAGATACTTTAGGCAACTCCAGCAAACAACTTGTACTGCCAATGTCTAATGTTTTTTTCAGCAACCGGCGGAATGTTTCGTAAAGATTTAATAAAGTTTAAAGGTAGTGTCGTAAAAGCATGGGCTTCTAAGCATGCGCAGATTTGTGCACATGCGCAGAACGGATCGGGTACTGACCTGACAACTGAGAACATGAGGCCGTTTTTTCTGAGGATGACGGAGGTTTTTCTGAGGATGACATAGGTTTTCCTGAGGATGACGGAGGTTTTCCTGAGGATGAGGCCGTGACGGCCTCATCCTCAGAAAAAACGGCCTCATCCTCAGAAAAACCGCTGTCATCCTCAGAAAAAACGGCCTCATGTTCTCAGGTGTCAGGTCAGTACCCGATCCGTTCTGCGCATGTGCATAATATATGCGCATGCGCAGAAACTCATACTGTTACGACCCTACCCGATCGGTTCTACGCATGCGCGATTGCCGGTCCGTTCTGCGCATGTGCATAAATCTGCGCATGCTTAGAAGCCCATGCTTTTACGACACTACCTTTAAACTTTATTAAATCTTTACGAAACATTCCGCCGGTTGCTGGAAGAAAACATTAGACATTGACAGTACAAGTTGTTTGCTGGAGTTGCCTAAAGTATCTGTTAATGATATACGGAGGGTTGTCCGGGCATCCAGTACGACACGTAGCAAATTAAACAAAGACTTAGCTACGTTGCTTAATTTCTTTGCAACTTTGAAGGTAATTTGCTAACGCTAGCTAGCCTGAGCTAGGAGCCTTGCTCCGTCATGCTTTAGGTTAATCATGCTTTAAATAAAGTGTAATCATGTGTATACACCTCTCACTTCATGTGTTTTTACTTTTATAAGAATATAAGGTAAAACAGGGCTACAAATGAAATCTCTGTGAGAGTCCAGCATGCTCCTAACTATTATGTAGCTGCATGCTAACGCAACACAGCTGTAATCTTGGCTAACGGTGGTGATTTTTCACGGATCACAATCACCAATAAAGGCTTCTAAACCAAATACTACACAATGTCCCATGTCCCAGCAAAGTGACCGGAATTTTGGGAGAAATTACCAGCATTGGCCAAGATTACAGCTATGTCGCGTTAGCATGCTACATAATAGTTAGCCGCTAGGAGTATGCTAACGTTAAATTGTAGTGGAACGAAGCAGCACTTTCTAACGTCAGAAATCTCAGATAAAGGCTTCTGAACCAAACACGACCCAATCGGACATGTTTCAGTAGGAATGAGACCCAGAATTGGGGTGAATTTAACAACAATGGCCGACAAGATGACACGTTTACTGCCGTTAGCATGTAGCTACTATAGTGGTATACAGCAGTGGTGCCTGGAAGAGCTGTCGTCTCGTCTTTGAAAGGACACTTACTTTATTAGTCAAGACCATAGACAGGTATATTAATAATTAATTAATGGTCTATGGTCAAGACGAAGTATTACCAGTAAAACTATCAACATGAACACAACAATGACGTCGCTAGCGGTTTTGTATCGGTGACAACAAGTCTTAATTTAAATATCTTTATAAAAAAGAAAAATTGCCGTCAAGTGTTTTTTTGCTACGCAATTATGCACATGCGCAGAACGGACCGGCAATCGCGCATGCGTAGAACCGATCGGGTAGGGTCGTAAGAGTACGAGTTTCTGCGCATGCGCAGATCTTATGCACATGCGCAGAACGGATCGGGCAGGCGGAACGGATCGGTACTGACCATCTGAGGATGAGGCCGTTTTTTCTGAGGATGACAGAGGTTTTCCTGAGGATGACGGAGGTTTTCCTGAGGATGACGGAGGTTTTCCTGAGGATGACGGAGGTTTTCCTGAGGATGACGGAGGTTTTCCTGAGGATGACGGAGGTTTTCCTGAGGATGACGGAGGTTTTCCTGAGGATGACAGAGGTTTTCCTGAGGATGACAGAGGTTTTCCTGAGGATGACGGAGGTTTTCCTGAGGATGACGGATGTTTTCCTGAGGATGACAGAGGTTTTTCTGAGGATGACAGAGGTTTTCCTGAGGATGACGGAGGTTTTCCTGAGGATGACGGATGTTTTCCTGAGGATGACAGAGGTTTTCCTGAGGATGACAGAGGTTTTCCTGAGGATGACAGAGGTTTTCCTGAGGATGACGGAGGTTTTCCTGAGGATGACGGATGTTTTCCTGAGGATGACAGAGGTTTTTCTGAGGATGACAGAGGTTTTCCTGAGGATGACGGAGGTTTTCCTGAGGATGACGGATGTTTTCCTGAGGATGACAGAGGTTTTCCTGAGGATGACGGATGTTTTCCTGAGGATGACGGAGGTTTTCCTGAGGATGACAGAGGTTTTCCTGAGGATGACGGAGGTTTTCCTGAGGATGACGGAGGTTTTCCTGAGGATGACAGAGGTTTTCCTGAGGATGACGGAGGTTTTCCTGAGGATGACGGAGGTTTTCCTGAGGATGACGGAGGTTTTCCTGAGGATGACGGAGGTTTTCCTGAGGATGACGGAGGTTTTTCTGAGGATGACGGAGGTTTTTCTGAGGATGACGGAGGTTTTTCTGAGGATGACGGAGGTTTTCCTGAGGATGACGGAGGTTTTCCTGAGGATGACGGAGGTTTTTCTGAGGATGACGGAGGTTTTTCTGAGGATGACGGAGGTTTTCCTGAGGATGACGGAGGTTTTTCTGAGGATGACACCTGAGTCTGAGATCTGAGGATGTCCTAAAATGGACACCGTACCGGACGTTCTCAACACTCTTGGTGCTTTTGCCAAAATAACATGGATGGTTCAGCACAACACCATGGTTCACCTGCAAAAGCTCATATCTCTCCCATAACAGTTAACTCATGTGTCAAAACTACATTTCTTTCTCATTTAAATAATCAGTGCCCCCAAAATGCTTTGTCCCTTTGGCATTGTGTAAGCACTGCAAGTCAAAATGTTGAGATGTTTTGTCACTATGGCAGAGGACCACTGAAATATCCCCTTTCAGTCCTAGCCCTGTTCTTCACTGACAATAGTTACTGTACTGTTTTTTGTCTAGCTAACAGAATACAATTGTGTATAAAACTGAAGAAAAAAATTAGGGTAAGAGTAGCCTCCAAGGTTTGACATCACACATTGCACTCATACTGCCAAGGACATTGTTAACATTTTTATTCACACACATAAAGTAACTTCCATACATCAGAGTAAAAAGAAAATGTATACAGCATAATATACTGTAATATAAACACACAAACAAAAAACATTGTCGTCCAATCGTATTGTATTGCATTGTATTGTGTGTATATCCAATTGTATTGTTGTTTTACTTACAGTAACTTTACCACAATTCGAATGCATCCCTGCACAGTGACTGGAATACTACTGTAAACTGTATCATCAATACTGTAGAAAATAAACTATTCCATAGAAAATAAACTATTCCATAGTTTATTTTCTCATAACAGTTAACTCATGTGTCAAAAATGCATAGTTTATGCATAGTTTATTTTCTCCAATATTTTTCACTGCACAGTGACTAGAATACTACTGTAAACTGTATCATCAATACTGTAGAAAATAAACTATTCCATAGTTTATTTTCTCCAATATGTTTCTTGTCATTTTTAGTATCATAACATCCCATTGAGGTAAGATATTACTGTAGGCCTATCACACACACACACACGCACACACACACACATACACACACACACACACACACACACACACACACACACACACACACACACACACACACTAAATGAATAGGTAAATGAGTAAATAAATATATTTCTTGCTCTATGCACAGTGTCCTGTCCTATACATATAACAAAATAAACATATAATTCCATCATTGACTGACTACAGAGCTGTTTTCCCTGTGAAAGGTTTGGCTGATTGAGGAGACTGTAGAGCGAGGCATATTATACTGCCCTCAGCAACCTGCCTCCGCCATTGTGATGCCATGGTTGATGACATGGTCTATACCGTAAAACTTCAAATAATAGCCCGGGCTTCTATTTACCCAAATCGCCGAAATGCACCGGCTTGTATTTGAGACAGGCGTCTATAAGAGACGGGCCTTTAATTGACGATGCCCGCATGCTGTGGATCCACTCACACACGCTCACCTCCAGCTCTTCACTGACCTTCTTCCTCCCTCCACCTCGCAGTCTGGCCCTGTTGTTGTCTTCATCGGACAGACGTCGCAGTTCTGCTTTATGTTTACGCCGTTCTCGCGCTCTCTCAGGATCAATCGAGAAATGTCATGCCGTCGCTTCTCCCGAATTTTGTTCGGCAAATTTGACAACCGTCAGCTTAAATGTCAAATCATACTTTTTTCTTTTTGTCTCCATGGTGGTATTGAGAGAATTAAGAAAAACTGAAGACTAAAAGAAAGTTTGTTTACCTGTTTGTTATGTTGCCATAGTGATGAGTCGTTTATGAACGGTCGCGTCTGTCACGTGAAATCAAATCAAAACATAGAACAAACGATCTGACGGGTTTTAAAAGATCAAATACAACCCGACACACAAAAAAACGTAAAAACAAAAAAAACAGACCAGGCCTCTATTTGAGACCGGCCTTTATTTACCCAAATCTGTTGTCACACCAGGCGTTTAAAAGAGACAGGCGTCTATTTGGGACTCGGCTATTATTTGAAGTTTTACGGTAATTATGGCCCGAATTTCATCCGGGACAGCATGGTGTCTTCGTGCTCCTCGGCCTCTTCCCCCTGTTCCACCACCACACACCCTTACTCTCTTCCTCTTCCTTGAGCAGGCAGTTTCCCTTGTTCATTTACGTGGCCAGGTGCCTCCATGTTCAGAAAGTGTACTGGTCCTGCATGGTGAAGTTCTATATATACATGTTTGGCAGCATTCACAATCATGGGCAGCATCTGTCAGGTAACTAAACATACTGTTTGATTGGTCATCTGAGATGTGTGAAACTACTCCTTCGTTAGTCAAGTTCTAGTTTCACCTGACTGTCAACTGCTGTAATCAATTTATCAAATGTTCCAAGAGATTCATATATGGTAGTCATGGTATTATATTCTTGACTAATTTTGACAATTGAACAGACTATTGTGCATGTGATGACTTATACAATGAAATGACGCTGACACATTTGGAGAGAACAACCATGAATCAACAATCAGTTTAGATCAACAAAATCTATACACTTGGAAATTGTGCTAAATGTAGGCTACCTGTATTTAATCATTTGCAAAGATGTACTGAGACATTGAGACATATACTAAGACATTTGCAATTTGATGAAATGAATGAGAAATTCAATTCTGTTGTGAACAATTGCCAGGTGGTTTGGAGGTTTGTCCGTGTTGTTTTGAGAATGTCATTTCTGTTTCAAGAAATGAGCCAAACCAATGAAAAAAAGCTGGAATGAACTCCATTACATTCAAGCCAAATTAGTTGCTACAAAGCTAATTAAGACTATCAGCTCCGGGGGCGCAAGATGGCGGCTTGGAAGTAGCAGCAGTTTTAGGTTGCTCCTGTCACGCTTATTCATTTTCTACTAATAAGGTACGCATACTCTGGATTTCAATTATAAATCATCTGTAGTATGTCGCTAGAGACTTTCTGGCCGAATCTTTGCAGAAAATGCCAAGACCTGCTAAGAAAACGGCGAAAAAAGATTCGGCCGCTGAGCGATCGGCCGACGAGCCCGAACAGAGTCAGGCAGATGCTGGCAGCGAGGCTGACCTTAGCCCAGCGCTTGCAAAAGCACTTCAAATTATGACTGAGAAGATTTCTAATGCAATAGATGAAAAACTTGGCCCGCTGGCAGAAACGGTGCATAATCATACCCAGCAGCTGGAAAGTGTTAATGGTCGATTAGATGAGACGGAGCGGAGAATCATGGCGGTTGAGGCATTTTCAGAGGACGTGCAATCCCGCGTTTTCACTCTTTTGAAAAACAAGTTGCCATGCTCACCGAACATATCAACAACCTGGAAAATAGAGGCTGGCGCAAAAATATCCGAATCCTGGGCCTTCGCAAAGAGGTAGAGGGTACCAATGCAGTTACCTTTCTTGAATCGTGGATCCCCGAATTTCTTGGCCTGCATACTAAGAGTGGTCGCATCAAGATTGAAAGGGCGCACCGTACGCTGGCTCCAAAACCGGGTGCTAAGGACAGGCCACGGCCATTGATTGTTCGGTTTCACAACTATGGTGACAAGCAAAGGGTTCTCGATGCCAGCAGGAAACGTTCAGCGGATGGGGATTTGCGGTATGAGGACAGCAAAATATCATTCTACCAGGATTTTTTGGCTTCAGTGATACGGAAGCGCAAGGATTTCAACGCGGTCAAGCAGCGACTCCGAGATATGGGTGCTCGCTATGCGATGCTGTATCCAGCCAAGCTACGAGTCAACATAGGAAGTACCCTTAAAGTATTCGAGACGGCGGCTGCTGTCTCGCAGTACCTGGATAAGAGCGATTCAAATTCCAGCACGAGCACCTGATCCGTGTCGGGTTTTCTACCAGGCGGGTGTCTGGCGGATCCAGCTTCTTGAGTTCTAATATGCAGCGACATGAGTTTTAGTTTTCGTACTTTATTTTCTATTTCTCTCTTTTTTTGAGTGATGGGGGCTATCTCGATAACTTTTGTTTGTATTTTGGGTGCACTTTTTTGTATCGTTGCTACTGGAGAAGTAACTGACTGTTTTTTGGGATGAAGAATGTTCCCCTTTGTAGAAAAGGGTCCGTCCAATTTTACCCCGGCTCTAAAAGGCCAGAGTCTTTCTGACCCCTTCGGTCAGCTTCTCAAGCTTTACCCTTTTTGTGTTCGTTAATGGCAGACCAGGAAAGAATAGTCAGGATTCGTTCAGTTAAAATATAATATATCTTTAGTAAAATGATATTGCAAGCAGACAATCATATGCATATGGTTCAGTAGCTCCTTCAAGACTTCACTCACCCTACCACCAACAAGTCTCTCCAGGTCTGACCCCGGACCTCGCCTTTCCCTATCGTTTTATTCGTCTTTGGGTTCCTCCTTCCGTCATCGCGTCTGGGCCGCCAGTCGTTTGGATATCACTCAGACTTTCTGTCTCCGAAAGGACAGTGAAGCTGCGCGCTAGCCTTGGGATTGTTTTCATTCTCTTCTCCCCTCTGGTCTCTGAACATTAGGTGCATTCTGTTCCAAATGTTTATCAAGTGTTTATCAGGAGCACTTTTGCTCCAGTGAATCTGAACACGTCTTATCTTACACCAGCCAGAGAGAAAGAGACAGTGAGGCGATCCCAGCTACAGGAAATTATTATTCTTAATACCAATTAATTCTTACGCCCTCTTTTTCTACAACAAACGTTGTAGAACATAACAATAAAAATGGGTAGAACAAAAATAATTTGATCCCTCTTTTGAGGCCTAAGTATGCCTTAATGGCAATTAAGCAATCAGTAGTAAACAATCAAACATTTAAAATGATGGTAGATATTATGACAGAGCGGTGTGCATGGGTCCTATATGTAGGTTTTAGCCACTAATGTAAGCTACAATGTTACATCGCCTCTATGACTATGCTTGATGGTTACAATTATTTATGTGGAAATGTCTAAACATTGTGTAACAGCAATTATGGAAACAAACCTTTATTTATTAAAAATCATAATACTAAAATCATACTTCAAACCTATGTCTTGCTTAAGGCTATATTGACTATGAGCTGATCTACAGCCCCGCGCAAGCTACCTGTGAAACAAAGAAAGGAATCTCTGACATCTCATAAGGGGGAAAAATTGGACATAAAAAAATAGCAATTTTGGAGGGGGGGGGGGGGGGGGGGTACTGGGTGAAAACAGTTTGAAAGGGGCTAACATGAATGACTAACATTTGATAGGGTGGTGGAACACCCTCTTTTGATAAGGCCTTAGTTATTAGTTCATTAGTTAGAGGTCTTAAACAGGGGATTTGCACACCAACCACAGCAGATGAGGATGCTAGCAAATGCAGCTATGAAATCATGTCTTTGGTTACAGGGTCATCATTTATATCAACATTAAACATTGTAATTTTATGTTAATTCTTCCAAGCCATCAGACAAGTCTGTCTCAGTTGGCTCAGCCATGCCCCTCTCTCTGCATCACGTGTGTAATTTGGCAAAACGCTGTTGTAATACAATTCAAATGTAGTTTACTGTTGTCCACCAGAAAAGAAGGACTCAAACCCCCGCTCCAATCTGATTGCGTGCTTTGAACTCGTCTGGTAGCTACGCCTCTGGGTGCATCAGTCTACCACACATATACACTCTGTTATCAAAAGTGCTACCAGGAGTACCCCATCTTCTGTGGGGCATGTTCTTTTATGGGACCTGTTCAGGTGCAGCCTGTAGAACATGGAAGCTCCACACAGCCACTACCCACCACCCCTCAGCTCTACTGGTGCTCTGATTAACAAGTGATAGTCGGTATTGATGTCCACAGACGAGTTCAGTTGGTGCACACTTTTTCCCTGTCCTGCTCTCGAAGAACAGGTGTAATTACACCTGGGAAAGGTTTAAGCAACAGGTGTTAGACAGTATTTACTGGAGGGAACAGTAACCTCAATGACTTGTGTTCTTCCATTTTAGGTGTGAGGTTTAGAGCGTACATAGCTAAACCGACTAAGGTCATCTTGCAAACCTGTGGCATCATTTTTGGTTATTCAATTTGAATGGGGCCTAACTGTCCCAGTGGAGCATTCTATGCAACTGTTAACCTTAGCTCTTTGTGTAGTCTACATAATCCACTCTAATCAGTGATAATTCGATTTCCGTTCAGTTGTTAGCTTGTTTGTGAATCTGTAAGACGTGAACAGATTAATCATACACTGTAAACAGTTTCTGTGGTTCAGGGTTAAATTAACCAATACAAAAAGCTTTTCATTTGATCAAAATATATCTGTGATTGTGAGCTGTCTGCTTTAACATTATCACACACATTGTCCTTCTGTCATCATGTTAAAGGTAAAGGGTGCATTTTACAAGCTTCATCCAACTAAATAGTTTACTGCTGTTAATGTCAGGCTATTTCATGCGATCATTTCCCAGTAAATCATCTGGGCAGCACTGAATCATAATAGCATGTTCAAAAGTTGCCTATGTTATTGGTGCTCAAAAGTAGAACAGTGAAATGTACTTTAAACATTTCCTGACACACCAACTGAATTAACATAGTTGCCACTAATCTTGGTGGAAGCTGTCACAGGAAATTCAATGCAACAGATTTTATAATACCTTTTACAGACTAAATGTAATTTTTCATACCAAGTTGGTTGATAACCAATACGTGTCCTAACCCTTCATATAGGTGTGTTCACATGGGCGTAACCCTATTTTTAAAGTAAAAATAAGTAATTTTAATATTAGTTTTTCCCAATAGTGTATGTGTATTTCAGAATGTGAGTCTGTAGTTGCTGGTACTTCCCTTCACAATGCGTCAGATGTGTCAGATCAGGACGGTCTCTCCCCCTCCCTCTCTTAGTCCGTCTGCTGCTCCAGACAGGATCCAGTGCCTTTCTGTTTGGTGAAGCAGACCCCAGGGCTGTTGAGTTTGTCACCAGTCCTGTAGCTGGAGGGGGGTGAGCCGGACCCGGTCTCTGACGCAACAAGGCACCAAATAAAACACAAAACAACTATCTTGGGGTTGCAACACAAAGTAGTATTCTAACAAACATTGTGAATTAAAGTTTTTAGGTGTAGTAGTGGTAGAATTAAGAATCGTAAAGAATTGTAAAAAAAAAAAATGTACCTCAGTGTATTAAAATAATTTCTGAGCCTAAACTGCACAACCAAATGTCTGTTTTGTCCACATGCACGACTCCTGTCCTATCTTATTTGTGTGTGTGAGTGTGTGTGTGAGTGTTTTTGCGAGGTTATGCGGATAGTCATAGTGTAAGGGAAGTATTCAAATCAATTGCCTAAGTATTAAATTAGCAATGCAGAAAAGCTCCACGTTTGTTGAAAACTAGAAATGATTAACGCAGTTCCATCAAACAACTAAGTGTTTAAACAACTAATCCTCTCAGCTGGATTTCTAGGTCACTTTGTTGGGCAGTTTAATAATAATAAAACAACATGTTTCATGACCATATGTTCAGCTTAGAAAAAATCCTAATTCATCTTTTCACAAAAATATGTCAGATCCCAATAATATCTAAAAGCATTTGACAACAATCTTTTGTCTCAGCGTCCTCTTTATCATTGATGTTTAGATACAAAATGCCTTGAGATAAATTTATAGTCAATGCGGGACACTGATGAGTGAGGTAAGGAATGAAATGTAAAGCTTGTGTTGAAGGGTTCAAATGCCTCCAAATATCTAACAGGCCAATTTCCTCTAATGCGTTATTAAGCGATCTTGCACTTTTAGACTGACTGTTCTGAGCTGGGCTCCTGTCCAAAAAAGGACAAAGAGAGCAATTAAAATCGCCTCCTATCAGAATGTTTGAAGAGTCCATTTCAACAAGCCGATCAAAAAGTAATGCAGCAAAAATCATCATCGTTTACGTTAGGACTATAGATGCTGCCCAGCAAAATAATTTCCCCATAAAGCGTTCCTTTGGTTAAAACGATTCTCCCCTCTGTATCCTTATATGTGTCCATAACAACAAACGACAAGTTTCTGTGTATCAGTATTATCACCCCCCTCTTACTTGTTGAATAAGATGAGTAATAAACCTGACCATCCCACTCCCGGAGATATTTATTATGTTCATTGTCGCTGAGGTGTGTTTCCTGTAAAAAGGCTATTTGGATTTTGTCCTTTTTTAGACTGTTTAGGATAGCTTTCCTTTTCACTGGGTTATTGGATCCCTTAACATTCCAAGTTAAGGGATCAAATTCTAATACTCATTACGAAATATAATATACATTATGTATTTAATGCTCTATTCAAAAAGGTAGAAATAAGTATGTTTAGTCTAATCCCAACATTTAACTTGCCTGTGCTGATAAAGATAGCGTAAAAAATTCCAAGCAAAAACAAAACACACAGCTTGGAGTAACAAACAATAACCTAACTATCCACAAACCTATTGAAAGGTGGAAGATACAAAAAACAAAAACAAACTTCGTCATACTCTTATTTAAGGAGTATCCGACTGGGGTCTTAGCGAGCCAGAAAAAGGATTGCGAATAAAGAAAAAAGAAAACAAAACACCTTCCCAACTGGGTCGTTGATCATTGTAATAAGCCATGTGATAGCACTAATTAAAACATACATTTTAACAGCTACAGATTGAGTGTCTTAAGCCATAACATAAAGTAACAGAGAATGAAGCCCAGTATTATTTGTCAAAGCACTCGTTTAAACGCTTTTTAAATTCTGTCATTTGTCATCGAGGCTTATTAATAGCCAAGCGTTGCTATTACCGGAACACAGTCCTTTAATGTAGTTGTTGACGTCTTTCATGTTGGAAAGTGTTTTCGTAGTCCCGTCCTGGTGAAAGATCCGTATTACGGCCGGGTATACAAAAGCGCATCTGATGCCCGCTTCCCGTAACCTCCGCCGAGCATTTGCCGACTCTTGCCTCTTCTTGATCACTTCAGCCGAGAAATCTTGATAGAAGGACACCTCCCGACCTTCCACTGTCAGCCTGCCTTTGTTCCTCGCTGCATTAAGGATCTTCTGTTTATCGGTGTAATTGTGTAATCTCACTCGGACCACCCGAGGACCACTTTTCTCTCCTCCTCCAAGCGCGGGTCCCGTGCGATGAGCTCTCTCAATCTTGACCCTGTCCTGCTGCATATCCAGAACTTAAGGAATCCATTTCTCAAAGAACGTAACGATCTTAATAGTTTGGCGACAACTTTGATTCTCATAATTATCAAGGCGTTCCAGTGCTTTTTTGAGAGCATTTTCCAAAGATTCCAGTCTTGGCTCCGTCACCGTTGACACGTCCTCAAGATCAGATACGCGCTTTTCTATAGCCGTCACTCTTTCCATAATGCCGTCTAACTTCTGAGACAGCTCTGTAACTGGTTTAACAACAGCAGCAAGTTTGGTGTCTAGCATCTCAGCAATGTTGGTGGTCACTCTCTCAACTAATATGTCGTCTCTTTGGGGGTTGCCGTCCGCTTTGCATTCCATAGCCGCCTGCTCCGTATCACGCTCAGCCTCTTTGTGTTCAGTGTCGACTTGGCTAGCAGCAGACGCCACATTAGCAGTGCAATTAGCAGTAGGCTTGTTAGCCGTTTTCTTTCGTCCGTCTCTCTTCTTACTCAATACGGGCAGTGCAAAAAAGTTATCCAGGGACATGTTGACACTTATTACAGCTGTTGCGGTGAGTCACCGCGAAATTATTACTTCAAATAGTTATTTTGCGTCGACCCAGTGGGGAGGCTATAAAAATGCGTTTATCTAGTTGCAAGCATCACGTGATCCCTCCCCGAACATCATTTCTAAATATCTGTCTGAACACGGCCCGGCCCGTTGGATATCCATCCTCTAGTAGCCAAGGAGACACTGAGGATTAGAAAAACATGATGAACTCTTCAGAAGAGGTCATTCTCTTCACTCGAGTTTCTGGGCGCAAAAGTCACAGGACGACACAATCTTCTGAACATAGTCATACTGAGAAATCCAGAGAGAGAGTTGTGTGGAGCTGATAGTCTTTTTTTTTATTTTTATTTTTTTTATTAGACAAACATAAAACAAAGTAACATAAATCGCCCGACAACAAATATAAACACAAAAGTATACATAAAATAACAACAAGGCATTGTACAGTGAACAGAGATGTGCAACAGGACCAGCAAAGAAATAGATAATCTGAAGGCATTATATCATACCGAATATCAGAAGTAGAGGCATTTATGCTGTCCAAATAAGGTGTCCAAGTGTGAGTAAAAGTATCAATCGTAGAGTGAATAAAAGATGTTAGGAGTTCCAGAGGAATAGTCTCTCTAATAACTGAATGCCATCCCTTCATAGAGGGGGGTTTATCGCTGATCCACGACAAAAGTAAATTCTCCCTGGCAGCAAAAGTTAACAGGTCAAAAAGACGTCTTTTATGCATATTAGAAATAAGCTTACATGGGAAACCCAGGAGAAGAGACAAAGGGTCAGGATCCAAGGCCAAGCCTAAGATATTATTCAATAGAGCTATGATTCTGGACCAGTAGGTCTGGATAACATGACAATCCCATACACAGTGAATATAATCTCCTATGTCAGATTTACATTTGGGGCAGAGTGGTGAGTGAGCTGAGTTAAACTTGTGCCTTAGAAGAGGCGTAATATGTATTCTGTGGAGAATCCTTAGTTGAATGGCTCTTGCTCTATTGCAAACTGAAAGCCTATTGGCTAGAGACCAAACCATCTCCCAATCATTCTCCGAGATATCCACCCCAAGATCTCTTTCTCATGTCAATCTGAGGTACGAGGTATTAACTGTAGAATAGGAGCACAGGGCTTTATAGAAGAAAGAAAGAAAGAAAAATCAACTTTTTTGTAGGAGGGTTTAAAAGCATCCTCTCAATTACTGAAAGTGAATATTTGGAAGTGAGTGTAGTATTTCTGAATATGTAATCTCTAATTTGCAAGAATCTAAAAAAATGTTGCCTAGGTAAATTATATTTTGAGGCTAAAATATCAAAAGACAATAGTGATCCCTCTTCAAATAAATCACCAATCCTACGTATACCATTAGCCAGACAAAGGTTAAAGCCAAGGTCCGTAGTACTTGGCAAAAACTCTGGATTGTTCAGGATTGGCAACAGAGGAGAGGTTGTGTCGATCTTGTCTTCTAATCTTTGAATAGCACGCCATGCCTTAAGAGTATTACGTACTAAAGGGTTATCACAAATAGCTCTCCTCAGCTTAGAATCACTGACAAATAGTACGTTTTGCAGAGGGCATTTAGACTGTGAAGATTCAAGATCAAGCCAAACTGATTTAGGATCTTCGTTAAGCCACTCAACAATGAATCGAAGCTGGCAAGCCAACTGATACAGTTTAAAATTTGGGAGATCCAAACCACCCTTTGCACCAGGGAGCTGAAGCTTTGATAATTTGAACCTGGGTTTTCTTTTGCTCCAGATAAATGAACTTAACCACCCATCCAGCTCTTGTATAACCTTATTAGACAGTAAAATAGGAATCATCTGCATAGGGTATAGTAACCGAGGTAGGACATTCATCTTTATCATGGCAGCCCGTCCCAGCCAAGACAGAGGGAGAGTCATCCACCTGGTCAAATCATCTCTGATTTTTTCGAGCACTGGTGTAAAATTAGCTTTGTATAATTTCCTAAAAGTAGGGGTTATATTAATACCCAAATAAATAAAACCTTCCTTGGAATATTTAAAAGGAAAAGAGGGAGGTTGACTTATGGACGACTTATTCCCTATAAATAGGTCAACTGATTTAGAAAAATGTATCTTGTACCCGGAAAATTGTCCAAATTCCTGAATGAGGTCAACAACCGCTGGTACAGAGGTCTTGGGGTCCGAAAGAAAAAGTAACACATCATCTGCATATAAGGAGATTTTGTGCCGCCTACCTCCCAGAGACACCCCCGACACAGCTGCATTCTCTCTTATCCTCTGAGCAAATGGCTCCATTGCTATTGCAAAGAGCAATGGAGAGAGGGGACAACCCTGTCTTGTACCCCGGGATAAAGAAAAATTGTCAGATCTATGACCATTGGTAATAACCGCGGAGAGGGGATCTTTATAGAGTATTCTCACCCACTTAATGAAATATTCACCAATGCCAAATTTTTCCAGTGTGTAAAACAGATATGACCACTCCACAGAATCGAAAGCTTTTTCCGCATCTAGGGATAAAATACAAGAGATAGTACTGAGGTTATGGGAAAGCTCAATAATGTTTAAAAGGCTCCTGACATTATGGGTGGAGCTTCTGCCTTTAATAAACCCTGTCTGGTCTTCATGAATGATATATGGCAGAACCTTTTCCAATCTTAACGCCAACATTGTAGATAACAATTTTAAATCTGAATTAAGCAAAGCAATCGGCCTATAGGAGCCACAATTTTCTGGGTCCTTGCCTTTTTTTAAAATAAGAGAAATGTTTGCTTCGCGAAGCGAGGGGGGTAACCTGTCAGTCAAGAATGAATGATTGAGCATAGCTAAAAGAGGGTCTAGAAGCACGTACTCAAATTCTTTATAAAATTCGCATGCAAGGCCATCAGGCCCAGGAGATTTACCAGACTTCAAGCTATGGAGTGCGACTATAGCTTCCTCCCTTGAAATAGGTGCATTGAGAAGTTCCCTCTGTTCTTCTGAAACGACAGGGAGGGTTAGGCAATCAATCAAGTGGGAACACAACGAAAAAAGTGTACTAGGACGATTTAAGTTCTAGAACTGCAAAAGTCCCTCCGGTGGGAAAACCCCTTATGTGTGCCTAGTACTTTGAGGGACTTGACATGACTTTGGCTATCAAGAACCACATCCCCAACAAAGTGAAACAGGCTAACAACAACTCAGCAAGTCAGATGAACAACCTGCCATTAATTTGCTGAAAGAAGTCAGGGTCTTTGATCCTCATCACACTGCTTTTATGGATTTTTTTTTATGATCAGCTACAAATACATTCCAGGCTTCAGTGCTGTTCCTAAAGATGAATTGGATGCCTACTTCATCCACCTAGGTCCAGCTGCACTCAGAGCTTCAGAGTGAGTGGTGGATTTTGAGGAGGACATGGAGGATATTGAGGATTAGTCAGCTCTCAGAAAACTAGATGTCAGACTAGACAGCCTACATAATGCCATTTTGTTTAACTGCACTTTGTTTATTGGCATCTTTCAACATACATGATGCTAAATGTTTACTGTATAGTTCAATGCACGTTTTTGAACTGGGTCAGTGTGTTATTTTTTTATATTGTGATTGAAGAGAGGCTTTGGCATTGTAATGAATAGCTGCCAAAATTTGTTTGTTTCTTCTTCATTAAAAAGATGAATGTACTGATCTCATTGGTGGGAATGCTGATTCAGCATTCCCAACTATTGTTATCCTGTTCTTTATATATTCTTCTTCTTTTTCTGCTTTCTTCTGTACGTTTTTTGGCTCTCTCTAACTTCTGCAAACTTTCAGCTATTAAAACCATTCAACTTTTAAAATCTTCAGTTCTTTCAGCAGACGATGGGACTTCAACTTTTTCTACTATTTATACTTTTTAAATATTAAGCTTTTAAGCATTTTATTTTAACATTGAAGTCAATGAGAAGAAGCTTCAAATCCTTCAAATCCTCTTCTGCTTCAAAATGTATCCTCCTACATTCTTTCACCTACAGAAGTGATTCAAACTTTAAACGATTCACGAAATCTTCAGGTATTCAGGGTGTGCTCAGTGTTTTGATATCTTTTACAGTTTTTGTGAAAAAGCTATTTGAGTTTAGTGATCATTTCAGGATTTCTTTGCTTTTTCAAAGGGTGTGTATGTAGCTTCTTAGAGTGATGATGTCACAGATTAGAGTGTAGGGCTTAGGAACAATCATTTCAGTTTCATCTCTATGAATTGCTCTTACACCCACAATTTGTACTTGACATGCACGATTTATACATCAAAACGTAGGTATTTTTGTCTAGTTTCAGACAATGTGCCCAGGTAAGATTTAGGATTTATAGTTCTTGAATTACGTGCCTCAGAGCGGCAAGTCCATTGCTAAATCTCTCATTCAGCACAGTTTTATTTATGCTCATTCTTTCTTGAGCCAAACGCAAACAGAGAGTACTTTGAAACTGTGATTTGACTCATTTTTTATTTTTATCTACACAAGTTATATACCGATGCGTTCGCAAAAGCCTTGTGTCTCTCACGATAAAGTTATTGTATTGATAGCATATACGGTTTTGGATTTATCAAGGCTTCTTTGAAGTGGTCTTCAGCAGCTTTCTCATACTGGATCTCACTGTCTACCAATGTTTGTACTTAAGCAGGTGTAGTAATTAAACATCAAAGGAAGGCTTGATTACAGCTGACGGAACACCTGCTGCTCCTCCTTATAGCATGTCACAGCACTTTTTCCCAGACAGTGAAATTACAATCACTCTCTCTCCCTCTCTATTTCTTTCCCTCTCTCTCTCTCTCCCTCTTTCTCTCTCTTTCATTATCTCTCTCCCTTCCTCTCTATCTCTCCCTCTTTCTCCCTCTCTCTTTACCTCTTTCTCTCTCTCCCTCTCTCTCTCCCTGTCTCTCCCTTCCTCTCCCTCTCTCTCGCCATTTCTCTCCTTTCCCTTTCCTCCTCTCTCTCTCCCTTTTGCTTTCTCTCTCTCTCTCTTTTTCAAACAATTTGTTAAACATTTATGCATTTTCATCAGTGTTTCTCACAGCATTTGTAAGTCTTCCATACTCATTCATGATTTTAAAAGCCATTCAATTCAGTTTACCATCAGCTTTTCAAAAAACCTTTAAATATTGCACACATTTTATACATTAGTACACACACACACACACACACACACACACACACACACACACACACACACACACACACACACACACACACAGACAATTGTTGTATGCAATGGACCTGTCTGGTAATAATACAAAGAATTCATACTTTCAGCCTTTTTAGTCAATTTATTTTAACTTCCAGCTATTGGAAGTCTTTCTCTTCCTCTCTCTTTCATTCTCTCTCTCTCTATCACTCTCTCTCTCCCTGTCTCTTTTCTCTTTCTTTCTCTCTCTCTCTTTTTGTCCCTCTCTCCCTTTCTCCCTCTCTTTCCCCCTCTCTCTCTCTCTCTCTCTCTGTCTCTCTCTCCCTCCCACCCTCTCTCTCTCTCTCTCTCTCCCTGTCTCTCCCCCCCTCTCTCCTTTCCCTGTCCCTCTCTCTCTCCCTTTCGCTCTCTCTTTCTATCCCTCTCACTCTCTCACTCTCCTTCTCTTTCTCTTTGTCTCTCTCTCTACTTTCAGCCTTTTTAGTCACGTTATTTGAATTTCCACTTTTGACAGTATTTAGCTTCCAGCTTTTCTTCAGAAATGTATTTGAGCTTTTACCTTATATAGAGTTCAACTTCCAACTTCAAAGATTTTTCAGCAGTGCACTGCTATCCATTAGAGATTTTTCAAATAATGTTTCATATTTCTGCATTTTCATCAATGTTTCTCACAGAATTTTTAAGTCTTCCATAATTATTCATGATTTTTTTGTTCAACTTTTTTTAATGATATTCATGTCCATTCATACTTTTCCACCTATTCTCACTACTTCAGCTTCTTCTTACGGATTTAAGCTATTCATCCACTTTAGCTTTAGCAATTTAGCTATTCAGCATTCCCACGCATTTTCTGCAGGAAATGCATTTTCTATTTTGGATTAAGATTCAGAGTATTTTGATAAATCTATCTTAAGATCGAGCAAAGTGGATTTATTACGCAGGCTTGTGTAGTTAGTATATTTTTTATAGCATTTTATGCATTCAGGTACTGTGTGGTTCCAAAGAAAACTATATTTTGCACTTTATAAGTATTGGAATCTTCCAAAGCCAAAAAGCATAATATGAGCACTTTAAGTAAAAAATATATCTACCTTTGCAGTTTTAACCTATAAAAAAGAAAATGCCGAAGAACATTGCAACTTTCCTCGCAATGTTTTAGAAAAGCAGCTGCAATATCAGGCATTTTAGGCCACATTGGCTTGACAATAATGGCAAAATTATAGAATTAAGAAAGTTATTCTTTGTAGCATGGGTTGATGAAAAACAAATATGACATGTTTGTAATGAGAACAGTTATAGAAAGGAACCACTGTATTGGTAGATATAACACATTATTTCCTTTTTATTCTCAAGCTGTAATGTAAAGAGTAACTCTCATTAACTGCCTATAGTATAGGTATAAGGGACACACACAAGATCGTGGTACAGTAGGGCACTATTTGTTCAAATGTTATATTATTTGTGTTGATACATTCACAAATAAACATTGGAAATTCTCTTTACATTGGTGGAAAAGCTTTGTTGGACTTGAACTTGAACAAGAATTTCCGTATTTCTTTAGACTGAAAACCATAAATAATGGGGTTGAGGCTTCCAGGGACAATATGAAACAAAATAGCGGCCAGTTTTCTGTGGTCTGAATACTGAGGGAAGCGATGCAGGATGATGCCAACCATTCCACTCAACAACATAATTAGATATGCAAAGAGATGAGTGCTGCAGGTCTTCAAGGCTTTACTGTTCAGAGACTTGTTGTTACTCATCAGACAGACTACTGTAATCTTAGCATATGTGAGAACCATGCTGCCTATAGAAGTTGTGAACAGAACTACAGTGAAAACGAGGCCATAGACATTATTAATAAACACATTCTCACAGGAGAGTTTAAACAGTGAGGCATTGTCACAGTAAGGATTTGTGATCAGAGTCCTGCATCGGTTCAGCCGTATGGTCAGACCGAGCAGAATCCCGACCAACACAAAGGCCACTCCCCAGGCAGAAACTGTCAGCTTGATCACCATTTTGTTGGTCATTATGGCAGCATAGCGCAGGGGATTGCAGATGGCCACGTATCTGTCAAAGGCCATAATCATGAGCACTGTGTGGCAAGTGGTGCCAAACATGTGTGAGGTAAAAGCTTGGACCAAACATTCATAATAACTGATGATGCGCTCAGAGGGAGGACGCAACATGTCTAAAAGCAAACGGGGCAACATGATAGAATTTCCAAGTACATCATTTAAGGGCAGGTTGCAAAAAAGGACATACATGGGCTGGTGAAGATTTGTATCAATGAAAACCAGAACAGTAATACCGACATTTGCTACAATTATAAACAGGTAGGAGAAAAAGAAAAAGAGAAAGACAGGGTACGTAGACTCTTCTGAAACAATTAACCCCTCCAGTTGGAGTGTGTAGCTGTTGTAGGTGTAGTTTTCCATTAACCTGAAAACAACAAAACAATGCTTTAAATGTCACAAATAATGTCCTGGCAGTTTAGCTATCAAGAGATCATGCCAAGTCACAATACCAGTGGGCAACTTCTCCCAACAGAAACCTGCAGCCTTTCCCAAATATCGATATGACTGAATACATCCCAGTATGCATAGTTTATAGGTTTTTTTTGTTTGCAAGTACATCATGAAAAATAAAGTTTGAAAATGTGACAAAACATGTAGAACAGTAATGCTTACACTGAGTGTCTCTTGTTCCAATCTGTTGATTTCTCTTTCTTGTGTCTCCTGCTCATTGCTGATAATGACCAATCTCTTTTGCGTTGTTTTGTAGACATGATTTTATTTGCAAGGGAATCATTTGCGATGACGTCAGTTAATGTGTGATGCAACATGAAGAAATCCTTATGCTGGCCATTGCAACAAGCTACGATGTACAACGTTTAGCTCCAAGAAATATATAACACAGGTTGAGAATTTACTTGTGGTGGTGGGTGGCTTGGGATGTGACGGTGCAGTGTGTGATGGCTGGGTTTAGTTATTGTTGCGGCTGTAAGCAGTCCCAACAAAGTGCTGCCACGAGGGACTAAACACTTAGAGATGCATAAACACACTGTGACATGCACAAGATTGTATTGCAAAGATTTATTCCTCCACATGTAAAATACAATAAGCACTGCAGTTACCAAATGTAAAGTTACTTTGTGAGTCGAAATAAGTGCGTTTAGTGTGGCAGTCAACAAAGTGTTCGCTCCCAGGCTCACCACCTCTCTATCAAAGCCCAAAAAACCCAGGTGAACAGGTGAAGCAAACAAATATGGGTAACACTTTACTTGACAGTATCGACCTAATCGTGACATTACACTGTCATAACTATGACATGACACTGTCAAGAACGTGTCATAAGCCTTATAAACGAGTCATAAACGTTTATGACTTCTGTCATTAAGTGTCATTTGGTTTTTGTCATGACAAGTTGACATTGTTTGGGTTGTCTTGAATATGACAACTTGACATTAATCAAAGTGACATTACCAGAAGTGGTCTTGGTCATGACAAGTTGACATAAAATTTGTTCGGGATGTCTTTGTAATGACAACTTGACATTAACCAGGATGACATTACCAGAGGATGTCTTTGTAATGACAACTTGATATTAAACAGGATGACATTACCAGAGGATGTCTTTGTAATGACAACTTGATATTAAACAGGATGACATTACCAGAGGATGTCTTTGTATTGACAACTTGACATTAACCAGGATGACATTACCAGAAGATGTATTTGTCATGACAACTTGACATTACATTTCTTTGGAGTGTCCTTATTAAGACAACTTGACATTGCCGCAGGCAATGGAGCGGGAGTTGTGGATCTAATGCAGAGGACTTGCAATAGGCAGCGCGCTGCTGGAGCTGCTGCTCTCTGTATCTGTGTGCCTGTGGGCTTTACTCTCCGCTAAATGTCCCCGTGCTGAGACACTGAACTAGTTGCAGCACGAGTTGTGCTTCCTTGTCTGGAAGTGGAGCTTTTTTATGTCCCAAGGGTAACGTTACAACTAGGGATGGGGCCGATCCGATCCAGTATCGGTATCGGGGCCGATACCAGCATTAATTCAGGTATCGGATTTTCCCGATCCAACTTGCGGAGATTTCCGATACCACGAGCCATGTCTGCACTTTAACGTTGTCTGCTGAAATAGCTCCAAATGTGATTCCTGCTGGCTGGTCTGCTGGTTGGCTGGTTGGCTGCAAACTGTGGAATAGATTTCCTGAACGGAGGCGCGGCTCAATGAGACACAGAGTTATGAGACACGCCCCCGCTCAGGAAGTCCATTCCGCAGTTTGCAGCCAGCTAGCAGGATAGTAGCATGACCAGCATTGTGGCTACACTGTTAGCAATTGATGTAATTTCTACAGTAAATCTTACAACAATGTATTGTATTTGTGTTTTTACTGTAAGTGGCAATGCATCATGGGAAATTTATAGACAGTCCTGTATTATTATTGTAACTACACTTACAAGCGGAGTTTTACACTGGTTTTACAGCAACCGCGTTGCATCATGGGATCGCTGCGGTCTGAATTTTGAATTGTTGGCGGTTAAACGAACATTCTGGGTCGAAGCAAACATCCGCCCGCCTTTTAACGCAGAAAAGAAAGAAAGAAAGAAAGAAAGAAGCAAACAGCAAACATTCAAGGAGGAAAAAAAGAAGAAGCAAACATTCTGGGACGAAGGTAACTTAATTATGTAACTTACTGTTAGCCTACCATATGTATTTTTATATCACAGATATAACTTTATATAACGTTTTGTCTGCTAGTGAGTGTGTTCAGCCAAGCTCCGGTAATAATCATCACGCAGGAGTTCCGTGTGTATTTGTAGCATACATCCATTTTGTGTGCAAAAGCACAGACATAATTTGGTCAGTTTCCATGTAGTTAAATAGTCACTGATATGGTCATAACCACTACAGTGCTCAATTATCTATTTTGTAGGGGGAAATAAACTAGACATTTTCGCCGCGAAGAAATCACCGGTCCTCTGGAGGCCATCCACTAGACCAGCAGCCGCGCTCGGGGGATTGGCGGCGGGGAAGGACCGGAAGCAAGGACGCGATTGCCACCGACAATACTACTAGGCTACTTACCAACGCCAGATGGATTGCACACAAAATGGATATATACACGGAACTGCTGCGTGATTATTACCAGAGCCAGCTGGCTGAACACACTCACTCGGCAGCTAACAAGGTAGCTAGGTGAATTTAAAAAATGTATGAGTTGAAAACGCATCTTGTCATGTAATAGTCTTGTTGTCATGTAATCACAGTTATCATCAGATCATCTTTTACAATAAGGTAGCTAACGTTAGCTAACGCGTCTCTTCCTCCATTAGTCCATTGAAATCAGGTAGTTGCTAACGTTAGCAAGCTTGTTTATCGCAAATTGAAGCTATTTTTAATCTGCCCGAAGTAACGTCAATATGGTTATTTCACTGGTTGGATGGATTGGCTAGCTAGCTCGACTGTCATTCTGTTTGTAATCCAGCTAGCTAAAGTGTCAAATCTTAAACTGAACTGCGCATGTACATCTTAGAAAATAAATTCAGAGTGCTTGTCGTAAAAAGGTCTCTTCTCAACTTTCTTCACTTGCTAAGGACAAATGGAAGAGGTCCTGTTGATCAATATGGATGTGTCCGATGGGCACCTCAAGAACTCCCCTCAGGGGAGACTGAAGAAACCCTACAAGAGATGAAGACTCAGATGCAGCAGCTATATGCACAGGTAGGAATAGGAAATTAATATCTAGGCATCCTGAGGCACAAACTTAATTTATTTTTTAGTATTGATGCATCCAAATCTCCTACCCCCACCCCCCACCCCTAGGAAGGAATGTCAGGCGTGGAGAGAGGAGCGCTTCAGAGATGGCTTCAGAGAACCTACATTCTCCAGCGTTGTGATCTCAATGCTGACCCTCCACACAGCATCTCAAAAATGAAGGAGGACTGGCCCTTTCTCTTCTCCTTGAAGGGCCTGTTCTCACATTTCAGAATTCCTATCCAGGAGAAGCTGCCAGCCGCCATAGACAACAGGAGTCAGAACATCATGGAGTTCTTCCAACAGCAGAAAACACCAGGGGTGGGGAAGGTTCTGGAAGCCTACAATGAAGAGAGTGGCAACAAAGCTATCTGCACCATCATGTGCCTTCTTGCTCACTTCAAGGAGGGGGATGGTATCTTCCTTACGGCTGATGTGAGTATAACTTGCAGTGCATATACATAAATTAACCATTCCCTCCCTCCCATCTCTGTCCTGCTATTTTGCAATTGCTTCCTGCCATCTAGTTCATAAAATAATTTTAATTTACTGTTTTATTGCCATGCCATCCATATTTAAAAAAAATATATGCCATCTGCAGCTGTTTCCACATTTGGCACCATACATTTAAGCTGATTTCCCCCTTGGTGTTGATTGGAACATAACAGCTTTTAGGGCAAGTTTTCTTTGTCGTTGCTTACTCAACTTACCCATGGATAACTTATGGTTTTTATTCTCCAGCTCTCTGCCACGGCTGCTGATATCGAGAGAGCTGTCACCCTGCCAAGCACACCCCGATTAGTTGTACCAGGTACAATCTTCCCTTATTTTGTAGAAGTTAATTCTTTAATGATTTCATGTGGTTGAGGGAGGACTGCAGCGCCTAAAAAAAATTCTTTCTATGAGTTGTTGATGGAGAGTGCCGTGGTCAAAGGAGATAATAATGTTCAAGTGGAGGTGTCTTTCTCCACTTGAACAGTAATTAATTCATGTTAGGTGGTTCTAGTGTGTTTAGTTATATTGTTAATGGGTTTCAGGAGAGATACTGCGCGGCGCAGACACGTGGATTATGTCCATGGAAGGAGCATGTGTGATGGGGCCCCACAGAAACCTCCTGCATGGATTGGCAGCAGTCTTCGCTGCCTACTACGTCTTCAACTTGCAATATCCGGCAGAAGCTGCAAGCACACTGGAGTTCATTCAGAGGTGCGTTTAAACATGGTACTGTCATGAAAACGATCATAGCAATGACTTGATATATGAACGGATCTTAATCAATGTTTATGACTTTTCTGTAATTGACATTTTTGTTAGTTAGGGATGTCAGTAAGGCGGCCCAGCCCACTTAATACAAAAACATATTACTTCACATTTTGAGTGATCAGATTTTACACATTACTTGCAGGTATAAGAAAAAACTCAAATTATGCTATCCAATTTAGTGAGAAAAGAAAGAGCGAGGAGAAGCATGGGAGAGGGGATGGGGAGAGAGGGATGACGCACACACAGACACTCACTCAATCTCTCACAGACACACACTCGGGTTAAAGTATTCCGGCACCGTGCCGGATCTCCGGCATGACACGGTTGTGAAGAAATTTTCATCAGGATAGAAATTCGGGAAGGTTTATCATTTTTGAGTTCTTCAAAACCAATGGCAGCTCTCACTTAAAAAAAAAACGTGTTTAGCTAATCAGAAGCAGAGTAGGGCGGAACTTGTATTTACTACCTATAACAACGTGCAGCTATCCAACAAGATGAAAGTTTTGTCCATCTCGCAGATACGTGATGTGCGAGTGCGTAGAAAAATAGAACCAAATCCTATTTTAAAGCACGCGTGCACGGGGTCCGTGCAGTCCGCGTGCCTGGTGTAGCCAGAATCATTAACATCAGTTGAATCTACGAGCGCATAGAATTACACGTACTACATGTGAACCCGGTGTAGCTCGGGTGTTAGAATCACGGTTTAGAGATCTTTCTGTTTGTAAACAATGCTCATGAATTTAGACCTGTAAATAAGACCCTTAATGTTTCATGTCATGGCTATGACCATGTCATATCAGTCTTAAATGTTACCTGATAAGTGTTTTTTTTTTTTGTTTCCCTGTTTTCAGAGCCTTTTGCGGCATAAATCCCCAGACGGGCAGCAAGGCAGAGAAAAAACGAGGGCTGAACGCACCAGTTTGCACACTTTTGAGAAAACTGCTGGATTTTGAATTGGTGGGTAGGGGACATTAGTCCTGAATACTTGATTCTGATTGGCTGCTGGGTGTCCATAAAAAAAGTGATGTAGGACACCTACTAAAGGAGTTCTGGTGAATCTGACTTTACACATGCAGAAGAGCGTCTTGTCACTTTTTACAACTTGCAGCATAAAGACAACAGCAACTTAAGAACAAGTCAGTTTGTGACTAAAATAAGGAACCATAGCTCAGCAGCATGATTTCATAGTTTGCTGGCACATCAGTTCCTGTATCAGACTACTGTTCTGATTCTTTGTCCTTATGAATCTGTTCTTAAAGATACATAAGAAATCAGAAGTCCGTTTCTGTATTGTGTCATCTTTATCAAAGCGATGAACGAGCGCTTGCCCCAATACCAGCACTGGCCGGACGCTGGTTAATGCAGCTGTGGATTTCTTAACCATCTGACACTGGTCACTCTTATCAAGCATGTGGACTATGTAAAGGCACGTTACAGCAGTCAACAGCTTCCTGTGTTGTGGTGAAAGGGTGTGCCACATCACATAAGGAAGGAAGAAGTTCTGTCTTTCTGGTTTTTGGCTGTAGGAGGCAAAAGTCAGCACACAATTATCTGCTGGACGCCCTGTTCACTGTTCAGGTCGCTACGTCAGTAGCTACGACAGTAACGTTACACATCGCGGATCAAATTGTTCGTAAAAGTCATTATATTGTTTCGGGGACAATGACATGGCTGGATAGCTTGCTTGTCTTGTTGTTTAACATACTGTTAAGTTATTTTTACTGATTGCCAAATGTACACAATGTTATTGACTTTGGATCTTGCTAGCATAGCGTTAGCTTTCTGGCTTGTAGCTGAGCTTAAGGGTGAACAACGTTTGCATTGCATAAGAACCTGATGGATGGGAATGATTGTTCCAGGTATTAGTCAAACCGTCAGGCATAACCAGGGAAACAGAGTTATTGTTTGTAAAAACTTTAGATTTCGATTGTAAAACTAATTAAAATGTGAAATAAATAAAGTTTTAAAAATATGTTATTTGGCAAGTGACCAGCAGGGGACATGTCTCTATCACAATATTGGATTGATGTGCTTGAAAAGGCTGAATATTCCTCTTGTTAGATTACTCATTTTTAGATTTCTGAAATATGTTTGACGGCTCATGTTCAACCAGTTTGGTACAGTAATAGCAGATTCTATTTTTGTATTGCAATGTTATAAAATATTTTACACAAAACCAGGCTTGTTTCAGCCATGTGTTACTAAAATAATCTTAGTACATACAGGGACAGTGAATTTTACATGTTAAATATTGTTGTTGAAAATGGTGCACTCTGTTTTCTCTTCAATTTTAAGAGAAAATAAAAATATATTTAAAAAAAAATACCACTTGTTTTGTTTTTTCTTTGCAGGAGTCTGAAAGAGGAGATTTATCCAAGTTACAACATTTAATTGTGATATTTACAATATTCTGTCCTGTGAAATCACAGGAAATCCCTAAAATTACAGGAAATTCCTGGCTACTGAGTTGCCGTAAATATAAAATGTTGCTGTAATATTTACAGTATTCTATCCTGTGAAATTACATGATTGTATTGTATTTATTACAGTAGGGATGTTGTATTAAGTACAGTACCTTGTTGTAGTTATTTAACAGTAACATTCCTGTATACTGTTTACAGTAAATTTACGGCAATTATTAGCCAGGAATTTCCTGTAAAATTACAATAAATTTCTAACAGTGTAGCTCAATGCTATCCTGTGTGTCCGCTGTTTGGAAATACTTCACAGTGGAAACACCGCAGAGCAAGACAGCAAAATGCAAAAACAAAACAGGACTTTCACAACCGTCTGTCCCGGTGTTGTCGTTGGCTTGTGGCGTTTGATTTCCCCGTTGTTGCGTCCTCCAGAGACCGCGGATCGTACATGTCCCGGCGGCCGCTGTTTAAGAGCAGCTGCTGCGCAGCCGTGAAAACAGAGGTGTGTGTGTGTGTGTGTGTGTGTGTGTGTGTAACTAAGTGTGTGTGTAAGATGTTTACAGTTATTGCACTTTTCTTATATTTCAGATATTTGACATTTTAAAACGTTGATTTGTTGATGCTACAAGAGCCAGTGTGCTTGATTTGCGCTGTTCACACACTGTTTTATTGATAGTGTGTGTGTGTGTGTGTGTGTGTGTGTGTGTGTGTGTAAGATTTTTACACTTGCACTTTTCTTATATTTCAAGACTCAAGTATTTGACATTTTGGGAATGTAATAAATATTGACATGACAATCAATTTAAAACCCTTACAGTTGCATATCTGTTTTCAGAATGAGATTGTTCCTGTTTTTCTGACTTCCTTTTCTGACCTTATACTTACCTCAAGTTGCCTTTTGGGACATACATGTATACGTTAGGGATGGGCATGATTAATCGACGATCGACGATTGATCATTAAGAATTTCGTCGATCACGTTAATTTGTCATCGATTAAACTAATGCAGGTTGCGTTGTGAAGTGTGATTGCAGCAATGAAATGATTTCCAGTGTGTCAGCAGCAATTAAACATTTTACTACCCGGGGGCGCCATAGGCTGCTCAGTTACCTGCGCGGTACGTTTTGATTCAAAGTAAACATGAAGAGGTCACGGCGAAGTGTGGCCCTTTTATATATAGGTCTATGAGTGTGGCGTGGGTCCATTTTGATTTAAAAAATGACTTAGTTCACTGCAAACACTGCGACGCCGTGTATAAGTACAGCACGGCCACGACTCAAATGGTGTAGGCTACCACAAAGTGCATCCGACCCTGGTTAATGTCGGTGGCGGTGCGTCGTGCTCTCACTATCAACCTAGCATCAACTCGGCGTTAGCACGGAGGAGCTGCGATGCACAACGAGCAGAACGAGCACAACGACCAAGGGATCTGCACGTTCATGGAATGGATACTGGAACCAGCATTTAACATTCCGTCACGACGTACCATCACCAGACTGGTAGAAACTCACTACGAAACGAAGAACGGAATGAGGTTCCCCGGGCCGGGCTGGCCAAGTTAGCGCGGAGGTAGCTACCTGGATCCCGGGCCGGTGGATGTTTTCGGGGGCTGGACTGACGATCACCAGGTAGCGGTCGCGTCTGACCCATGGATGTATTAAGTGAACCTCGGAACCAAGATCATGTCAACCTGCTTATTTTTCTCAACAAAACCCAGTAGACTGGTGCAGAAGTTGTATGTGAGTTACTGGTTATTTTATATTGGGCTTTGTCCGTGCCGTGGATAGTTTTGAGTTACATTTTGACAAAACCTGTCAGATCTAAGTAGTATTATGTTTTTGGTTAAGTTATGGTTAAGTTATTATTTAACATGATTATTTTTATTTATTTTTTGGAACAAACGAGGGTCTCTGTTTAACAACGCCCGCTCGCAGCAACGGTTCCACTGCTAAATTAAACATCGCAGCGCATATATCTTCAAGTTTAGCCAAACCTCCAGTTTAACTGTCACAAGTTGTTCTTCTTGTAATTAAGATCTCATCGAGGTAAAAACATGCTGAATTTTTGTATTTTCATTGCGTTTTTAATTTATAAAAAGTTAAATAAATAATGAATTTTAATATAAAAATATTAATGATTAATCGATAATTGATCATTAATTCTCCCGACGATCGACGAAGAAAATGTAATCGAATGCCCATCCCTAGAATACGTACGTCCATATCATACTTACCCGTTGAGGAGTTTATTTCAGCATCATATAAAATCAACAATAATGATAATAATAATATTAAAGCAAACAGCTCTGGTATCGGAATAGTATCGGTATCGGCCGATATCCAAATTCAGGTATCGGGATCGGATCGGAAGTGAAAAAATGTGGATCGGTGCATCCCTAGTTACAACAACAATAGTTGTAATAAAAGTGTTGAAACTATGCATTGGTGTGTGTGTGTGTGTGTGTGTGTGTGTGTGTGTGTGTGTGTGTGTGTGTGTGTGTGTGTGTGTGTGTGTGTGTGTGTGTGTGTGTGCGTGACACACTGGAGGATGACTAAACTGTAACTAAACTGTGTCTCTGATGCTTTGTAGAGTAACATTAGTTGATGAGTTTAAATGTGTTGGAGCAGAAATGAAGTTTGAAGCCAGCCGGGAATATTTTCTCGGGCCTCTGCTGCTCCAGCCATTCCTGCTCCGGCGGCGCTGCCACTGTCTCTCCTACCTACACCAGTCACCTCTCTCTTCTCCTGTTCTGTGACTGTCTGACTGAGGAGCAGAGGAGCAGCCCCTCCCCTCTCTTCTCATGTGCAACAGCACTGTGTCATTAAAAACCAACCAATCAACACGCAGCTCATCTAAATATTCATGAGCATACCATATAAGGGAGAAAACCTCATTTCATTCTGGGCTATTTCACAGGGTTGCATTAGGGAGCATAGAACAGCACCCGGGCCATTTTGAGCCCAACCAATGTTACATACCCTATTAGGAGACCTTAAGGAACAGTGTGAAATACACTATTCATTCTATCACCCTTTTCATGACAGAAGTCATAAACGTTTATGACTTGTTTATAAGGTTTATTATACGTTCATGACATTGTCATGTCATAGTTATGACTGTAATGTCACGATTATGTCAATACTGTCAAGTAAAGTGTTACCCAGTGGCCTTACCAGACTCACACTTGGCCAAGATAAGGGTAAGAGAGGCGTCTGCCAGATGCTGGAGTACTGTTTCCAGACTAGACATGTGACTCTCCCACTCACTGGAGTAAACCACCACATTGTCAAGGTACACATTGCAGTTAGGTACATCTCCTAATACATGTTGCATTGGGTGCTGAAAAGTGGCAGGCACGTTCTTGATGCCGAAAGGCTTCACAGTGTACTGCATAAACGCATCAGGAGTGACAAAGGCTGATATTTCAGAAGCTCGCTGTGTCAAAGGAACCTGCCAGTATCCTTTGAGTAGATCAAGCTTTGAAATGTACACAGCTGGTCTAACCCGGTCAACACAGTCATCCATTCCGGGCAAAGGGAAAAAGTCCAACACAGTAACCGCATTCACTTTCTGTACAGAAGCGAGGACTACCGTCAGACTAAGGCACCAACAAGCACTGCTAACTCCAGGGACTATAGCTGGGCTTTGCAAGAGCATTTTCTACCAGATAGCTAACCTCTTTCCTCATGGCCTCCCTTTTAGCGAGCGGACAGTGATAAGCATGCTGTTTTAAAATGTAATCCACATCAATGTCGCGCTCTAGCGCACTTGTGCGTGATGGTACGTCTTTTAAAACACTAGGATACCTGTCAAGCAAACCAATCACATCCTGTTTGTGAAGCGCGGGGAGATAGGACAGCTGCTCGTCTATTGTAGACAAGAACTCAGAGTTAGCTAGCCTACCACACAGATGACCTTCACAGGGCGTCACCAAGTCGACCTCCAACTCAGGCTGAATACTGACGAGAGAAGAAACCCCTATCACAGCAATGTCTGAGGTCTTCTCTGGCCCTCTCAGGTCAGCTCCTCGGGGATGAAAAGGTTTCAGCATGTTAATATGACACAAACGGGTCTTCCGCAAGACCAGCACTTCATCTCCTGCTTCAAACTGTCACTCAACTTCCTTCTTGTCAAAGTGTCTCTTAATGGGACTATGGGTGTAAATTAGCCCTGTGGCTATAATCCGGCATGTTTATGTCTGTTTTTGTTGTCTCAATGCAGATGTTCATTAATGTGCATTGTCCCTATCAAATAAATAAATACATGTTGACTTGAGATGAAGAGAGTGACTCTTTGGCCAACCATGTAGCATGGTGCAGCCGCTCTCTACATACAAAAATAAAGGGATACAAAATCCAACACTCTAATCTATCACGGCTAGCAAAGAGAACAAAAGGCACACCCTCATCCCAGTCATTCACAGTTTAGTAACAGTACTTCTTCAGCATTGACTGAGACTCAGGATGATAAGCACTGGACACCGATTGTGAGATACCAAGAGACTGGAGAGTCTACTTAAAGAAATACACATCATGGTGAGCAAAAACTGATTCCCAGACTTGTCTTTGGGCAATGGACCCACACGGTCGACAAGAACGTGCTCAAAGGGCTCACCAACTGCGGGGACAGGCCGCAGCAGAGCAGAGGGCACAGGCTGATAAGGCTTACCTACCATCTGGCAAGTACTGCAAGCTTTACAAAAATGCACTACATCTGCTTTCATTCCTGGCCAAAAGAACTGTTTGAGAACACGATCATAGGTTTTGCTGATGCCCAAGTGACCTGACCATAAGTGCTTGTGAGCCAGCGCCAAGACATGTTGCCGAAAGTCAACAGGAATCACTACCTGAATAACTACCCCCCAATCCTCCTCTGAATCGGTCACCACCCACCCTGACTGTGAAACCCACCTATGCATCAACACACCATTCTCCACAAAGAATGGCAGTTTTCATTACACTCTGGCTTTTTGACAACTGAATTCCAACACTTGTTGACCAACACCACCAGAGGGCACACTTTCCCCAGAAAGTACAGATGCAAACAAGGAGTCAGACAAGTTAACCTCTTGGGCCTACTTACGACCCTGCGCTCTAGTGGTCACACTAGCTACAAACACATGAGGTTGATTTATTGCTAACTCATCACGTTCCAACTCAGGAATGGGTGTGCACTTTAGGAACAGGATACACTTTCCCTCCTGCAATATCATTCCCGATGATGAAGTCAACGCCATCAATAGGAAATCCTGACCGGGCGCCTACTGTGAATAACCCTGTCACTAGGCCAGACTGTACATAAATCCGATAAAGTGGTGCTGGCAATAAAACCCATTCCAATGCCCCTTATAACAGAACATCAGACAGGATCAGTGACTGCGAACAAGCTGTCTTGCAGTATTTTCACTGGACGTTGATCCTCGGATTTTCCTGACACAAAACCATCAAAGATGAACGGTTTAAAACAGTCATCAGGCACTTCAGGAGGTAGGGCCTCTAAGGACTGGACTCTGGGAGAAGTTCTAATTAATCCCACACCCTTAGGCGTTTTCTCTCGCGCAAAGTCAACATACGACTTGCTCTGTGTTTTCCTAAGACCGCGGAAACGCTGTCTCAGGCACTAACTCATATGCTTGCAAAATAGCGCTTTTAATTTCATCATAAGTAAGCCCATCCTCCACAGACAAAGATGAGAAGGGCTCTTAAGCCTTACCCACTAACTTACACTGTAACAAGATAGCCCACACGTCTTTAGGCTACTGTAAAGCAGCGGCAATACACTCAAATGCACCAAAGTAAGCTTCTACCTCTAACTAAATTTTTAACCTGGCATCCAGCTTAGACGCTGGAGATGAATCTACAGACATCGGTTCAAACTGTGGCAAAGTGACCAGCTTTCGTTCGGCTCCCTCATGTCAAACAACCAGAGTAACATTAACGGGCTGATCTGTCACATAATGTGCACTCACCTCTGGATCACAGGTGCAGACAAAGAGAAAACTCCCTGGCTAACGAGACGAAACAGAAAAGCCTTTAGCTCAGCGTTCCGGAGGGAAACGGACACAGAAATACCGTAATATTCCACGATCTCATTCAGATCTTTCTTTGTACATTTATCAAACTTACCTAAAGTCGGGTCAGACACAAACATACTTAACTCAAAAGCCGCCATCATAACACAAGCACAATCACACTGAACACACTAAGTTTAATGTTTGATATTACAGTAAAAAAATTACAGCCTAAAAAATAGACCTCCAGCCTGGCCTTACGGAAACAAAACTTCCTCAGAACCTGCCTAACTAACACTGATCCCTGTTTATCTTCTGAAGCCGTGCCGGACTCGAGGAAACTTACAGGCAACACATTAGCGGCTGAAACCCTGAAACGGCAGCCACCTTTGGAGAACACTGTGTCCACCCAGGATTGACTCCAAAAACAAAAAAGGCAAAACAATAAATTAGTGTCGGCCGATTAGGCCCAGCTGGACATTACCCTATCTAGACTGAGGAAGCAGTTTCACCATCACACACAAGCAAAACCACAGAGGCAGCATACAGGGCTGTATAAAAATATCGAACAGAAAGACGGGATCCTCTTAAAAGATCCCGGACGAGCCCCCAAAAAGTGTTACGTCCCTATTGTGTCTATGGGTGTAGGACGCAAACAATTTAATAATACACCAGGGGGAAAGACAAAGGAAAGCCGGAAACGTTTCACAGTTAACTTAAATTCAAATCAATTCAATTCAATTTTATTTATAGTATCATCAAATCATAACAGGAGTTATCTCAAGACACTTTACAGATAGAGTAGGTCTAGACCACACTCTATAATTTGCAAAAAACCCAACAAATCCCCCAAGAGCAAGCACTAGTGCAACAGTCGCGAGGAAAAACTCCCTTTTAGGAAGAAACCTCGGACAGACCCAGGCTCTTGGTAGGTCGTGTCTGACGTGCCGTTGGGGTGTATCACAGTATAGATAATGAAACAGTGAATAGAAATAGTGGTTGTAGTAGCGCAGGGAGCAGCACGGCATAGCAGGGAATTTCAGCAGAACCACGGCAACAGCTGGAACCATGATTTTGGTGCCATCCTAATCCTGGGATTTCATCCTGGGTGAAAAGAAACAGAAAGACTCCGGGGAGCAAGCTCCCCAGAGCTAGGTTAGTAACAAGTATTTCTGGGACAGAGAAGCAGGTGGGCCAGGCTAGGCAGATGCTGCAACTCCTCACTCCCTAACTATAAGCTTTATCAAAGAGGAGAGTCTTAAGTTTACTCTTGAATATGGTGACAGTATCTGCCTCCCGGACCCAGACTGGGAGCTGGTTCCACAGGAGTGGAGCCTGATAGCTAAAGGCTCTGGCTCCCATTCTACTTTTAGAGATTCTAGGAACCACAAGTAACTTTGCATTCTGGGAGCGCAGTGCTCTAGTGGGACAGTAAGGTACTATGAGCTCTTCAAGATATGACGGTGCTTGAGCATTTAGAGCTTTGTAGGTCAGAAGGAGGATTTTAAATTCAATCCTGAATTTTACAGGGAGCCAATGCAGAGAAGCTAATACAGGGGAGATATGATATATTTTCTTAGTTCTTGTGAGAACACGAGCTGCAGTGTTCTGGATCAGCTGGAGAGTCTTAAGTGACTTATTTGAGCATCCTGATAGTAAGGAATTACAATAGTCCAGCCTTGAAGTAAGGAATGCATGGACTAGTTTTTCAGCATCGTTCTGAGACAGGATGTTCCTTATTTTGGCAACGTTACGAAGATGAAAAAAGGCTGTTCTTGAGGTTTGTTTTAAGTGGGCGTTGAAGGATATATCCTGATCAAAAATAACTCCTAGATTTCTGACAGTATTGCTGGAGGCCAGGGTAATACCATCCAAGGTAGCTATATCTTTAGATAGTAAGTTTCGGAGTTGTTTAGATCCCAGCACAATCACCTCAGTTTTGCTTGAGTTTAGCATCAGAAAATTGTGGGTCATCCATGATTTTATATCTTTGATACATGTTTGAAGTTTAGCTAACTGACTGATTTCATCTGGTTGGATTGATAAGTATAATTGGGTGTCATCTTCATAACAGTGAAAGTTAATTGAGTGTTTCCTAATAATATTGCCTAGAGGAAGCATATATAAGGAGAATAGAATTGGTCTAAGCACTGAGCCTTGTGGAACGCCATTATTAACTTTAGCGTACTTGGAGGATTTGTCATTAACATTAACAAATTGAGATCGGTCAGAGAAATAGGACTTAAACCAGCTCAGTGCGATTCCTTTAATACCAACTAAGTGTCCCAGTCTCTGTAACAGGATGGTATGGTCAATAGTGTAAAAGGCAGCACTAAGATCTAGTAAGACAAGTATGGAGACAAGTCCTTTGTCTGAAGCAGTTAGAAGGTCGTTAGTAATTTTCACCAGTGCCGTCTCTGTGCTATGATGCTTTCTAAATCCTGACTGAAAGTCCTCAAATAAACTATTGCTATGTAGGAAATCACATAACTGATTAGCAACTACCTTCTCATGGATTTTGGAGAGGAAGGGAAGATTAGACATAGGTCTATAGTTGGCTAAGACCTCAGGATCGAGGGTGGGTTTTTTTCAGAATAGGTTTTATCACAGCTACTTTAAATGACTGTGGTACATAACCTGTTAATAAAGACATATTAATCATATCTAATAATGAAATGTTAACCAGTGGTAGCGCTTCTTTAAGTACCCTTGTTGGGATGGGGTCTAAGAGACAGGTAGAAGGCTTAGCTGAAGAGACCTTTAACATTAATTGTTGAAGTATATGTCAGGTCTTGACATTCCTTCTAGCAGTCCTGCGTTTGAAGGTGAACTGTTGAGGGCAAGAGGTGATTAATTTTAGCTTTTATCAAAATGATCTTTTCTAATGCCAAAATAATTCAAAAAAGAATTCCTTTATGTAGCAAGGTAAAAAGTAAGGATGTTAAGGTTGTGGTTGTGATGGACTTGTGGTGCATCTGAGTTTCACGCCAGAGAGTTTGTAATGATCCTCTACCATAAAACTGTTGTAGCAGGAAACGCCAGACCTGCTTGCCCTCCACTGATGATAGGCAGCGACAGCTTCAGCTGCTCTCGTCACTGAGCTGTGGCATCAGATAACGTGGTTTACTATCTGAAAATAATCCCTCTTCCAATCCTCGTTTCACTGTTATCACATCGAGGTTTGAAAGCCACGGACCATACCCGTACCTCTTTGGCTTTTTGGTGATACTGTGAGAAACCAGCTGCTGTGCAAGGACCCGGGGCCGGAGCTGGCGCCATCACCATGGCCGCCGCCCAGGCCACAGCACAGGTGAACGAGTGGAAGACAAGACAAGGAAGAAAGAAGACGGCGGCAGGTGGTTGTAGTGGTTTGGCAGTGGCTATGTACCTACTGATCCTCACTGCTACACAATTGTGGGGAAACTGGTCTGCTGTCTATGGACGCTCATCGCGGTATGCCAGCTCACCGAAAGACCTTGCTGTTCCCCTTGATTCGTGGAGTCAGTACGTTTTATATTCCAACTTTCTGGATGATGGACGAGCATCTCCTCGGTCCCTGTCCAGACAGCGTGAGCAGCGCAGACAGAAAACGTCCTCCATACCAGTAAGACAGGATTTTTCCATCATATTCTGTAGTATCCTGCTATTAAGTGGGGACATCCATCTTAACCCTGGGCCTGCGACCTACAAGTCACAACGCGGGGAAAATTGGAAGTCAGCTGTTCCCTGTGGTGGACGTGTGGCGCTTCCAAAGATACACTTATGTGACGGTCTCCCTGCAGGATTACGAGGTAAAACTCCTCTGATAAAATCAGGGCCTGAACATGGTATGGTAAATGCATCACAGACTGCCACTGTGATTTTTAAACAGCATCAAACAAAACTGTTTCAGACTGTCAACCATGCGAGCGTTTTATGGAACCCGAAAACAAAACCGAAAGGTGTTTTTGGTGGACATTTGAATATACGTAACGTTGTATCAAAAACCGAGCAACTGGAACATTTGCTAACAGACTCTAACCTTGACTATCTGTGTCTTACTGAAACATGGCTAACAGCTACAACTCCTTTATCTGTATTTAATATACCGGGTTATAAGGTGTACAGACGAGACAGAAGTCAAGGAAAAGGAGGCAGGGTTTTAATTTATGTTAAAGAAAGCATTCTAAGCAAACAAATAGATATAAATGAAAACACCCTGGAGTGTGTAGGGGTCACTATTACATTGTCCCCCGAAATGTCTTTTGTTGTCCTTGCAGTTTATCGCCCACCTACTGCCACAAATGATTTTTTTAGCAGTTTATCTGCAATCCTTAAACAACACGAAAGGAAGGAAGTTATACTTATGGGGGACCTCAATCTAAACTGGCTTGATAAATCACGCAGAAAAAAACTTAAGGATATTGCAACGACATTTAATATGGTACAAAAGATAAATAAACCTACGCGAATAACTAGATCTTCTCAAATTTTATTGGATTTAGTTTTTACAAATGTACCAGAAAGGATAACTAAAACATATAACCTTGTCACTGGCCTGTCAGATCATAATCTTACGTTAGCTGCTAGGAAACTGACTAAATCACGGTACAGGGACCAAAATACAGTGACAGGAAATCCCACTATATCATTTATTCCAAAGAGAGAGTTAATACAAATTGAGATTGAAATAAAGCAAACAAATTGGAGGGACACTGTTGAAAATAAAACATGTGAGCAAGCATGTAATGATATAACGTCAGCCCTTAAAGATATAATAGCAAGATATACAAAAACAATACCTATGAAACCTAGAGCTAAACATAGATTGCCTTGGTTTAATAGTACTCTCTGGCAATTAATGAAAAAAAGAGATGCTTCTCTAAAAAGATTTTTAAAATCGGGTTTACCTACTGATCATCTAATCTACAAAGGCATGAGAAATAAGGTTACAATGCAGCTTAGAAAGGCTAAAGCATCCTTTTTTCTTGAAATCATTAGAGAAGCAAAAGGGAATAGTAAACAACTATGGAAGACCATTAATAACTTAACTGGCAAGGACAAGCCCAAGTATGAAAGCATACAGCTTAACATAAATAATACTATTACAAACAATAGTTTAGCTATTGCAACGGAATTTAACGATTATTTTTTAAACTCTGTGGAAACACTGGGTCAGAATTTTATTAAAAAATCTTTAAATTATTCTTTAGTCAGTGATAGTGATGGTTTTATTATGACACCGACAAACGATATGAAGGTTAATGAAATACTCTCAACACTAACAAATAGTAAAGCAAAGGACATTTATGGTCTTGATACTGCTTTCTTAAAAACTCATAAAGAATCTTTGACGACCCCTTTAACTAAATTATTAAATGAATCTATTAATGAAAGTACCTTTCCAAGTGTCTTAAAGTCTGCTATGGTGACCCCGGTGTATAAATCTGGTGACAAACAAAAAGTTAGCAATTACCGACCGATTAGCATCCTTCCTGTCATCTCAAAGGTCATCGAAAAGGTGGTAGCAGAACAACTAATTGCTCACCTTGATTCTAAGGCCCTATTACACCCTATGCAATTCGGTTTCAGGAAAAAACACTCAACTGAAACCGCTTGCTGCTACTTCCTTGAACAAATTAAAACAAATTTAGATCAAGGTGGAGTGGTGGGTGCTGTTTTTCTTGATCTAAGCCAGGCTTTTGACACAGTTAATCATGAAATACTACTAAGTAAATTACTACACTACAATCTTTCATTAAATACACAAAACTGGTTTAATTCTTACCTGAGTGGACGACAGCAGTGCGTGCGAATGAACAATGCATTATCCCAAGTGAAAAAATGTACTATGGGGGTCCCGCAAGGGTCAATTTTAGGGCCGTTGCTTTTTAGTATATATATAAATGACCTTCCTTTAATATGTACTGATGTTGATTTAATAATGTATGCTGATGATACTGTTCTGTACACTCATGGGAAGAATGCTACAGAGGTTGCTTTACAATTAACTAATGTAATGCATAAAGTAGTGGAATGATTACAAAACTCATGCCTCACTTTGAATACTGAAAAGACGGTAACCATGTTTTTTAAAAATAGATGTAAACTTAAGGAATGTCCTGCGGTCTTAGTAAATGGGCATCCAATTAAAAATGTGGATTTCAAATATCTGGGTGTCACCCTGGATCCAACTCTTAATTTTAAAAAACATGTTAAAAAATTGAGTAGTACACTAAAATTTAATCTTATGAATTTCAGACATATAAGAAACTCTCTTACCATTGAGGCTTCCAATATTTACTTGAGTGCAATGATTGTTCCACACTTTTTGTACTGCATGACAAGTTGGTCTCAAGCAGGTAAAACAGTCTTGAGACCACTTGAATCATTATATAAAAGAGCCCTTAAGATTCATGATAAAAAAACAACTCAATATCACCACTGTAAAATACTTACTAAGTACAATATTTTAAATTTAGAAAATTTGATAATGCATTCTAATGTTTGCTTACTTTTTAAAATCATTCATAAGGCTGTCGCTCCTCCTCTAAAAAAATGTATAACGCTCAAATCAGAAAAAAAAAGAAGTACTCGGTCAGCTACTAGAGGAGAGTGCAATATCCCAAATCGCAAAACCTCTTTTGGCAAATCATCTTTTACTTTTGCTGCCATAACTCAGTGGAATTCTCTCCCCACACACCTTATTACAAGTACACATTTTTTAACTTTTTCGAGTATGACAAAAGAATGGTTACTGTCACAACAAAACTGTACACATTTATGAGGAGTGTGTGTGTGTGTGTGTGTGTGTGTGTGTGTGTGTGTGTGTGTGTGTGTGTGTGTTTGTGTGTGTGTGTGTGTGTGTTTGTGTGTGTGTGTGTGTGTGTGTGTGTGTGTGTGTTGTGAGTGAATGTTTTGGGAGAGGTAAGGACATTTTATCAAATATCTTGGCTGGGGTGGGGTTAGTTCTTGCAAAGGGGAAAAATTGTTCAGTTGAGAGTTTTTATTGTAAATGAAGTATGCCTGTGATGTACAATTGTGTATATGTGTGTATGTATATGTGTGTATATGTGTATGTATATATATACATATATATGTATGTATGTGTGTGTATGTGTATGTATATGTGTATATATATATGTATGTTTCTGTATTTTACATGCATGAACTTTTGTTTTATAGTGTTATTGCCCTGCCAAGGGACTACAGGCGGAAAATAGCACTTGTGCTATAACCTGGCTCAATGCATCTCTCCTTGTTTTGTTGCAAGGTTAATGTTAATTTGTGCACTGTCCCTGTTCAAATAAAAATGAAACTGAAACTGAAATATTAAAGGCTGATCTAAAAATACTGTTATTATGATAATATAACGGGAAAATTTCAGTTCAGTTGTCTGCAAAATATGTTTTAGGTGGCACCCTAAATGGTCTACGGGTTAAGGGGCTGACCATGAACCACAAAGTCCTTGGCCTTCATTTCCTGGCATTGCTTTCTGTAAAAAAAATCTATGAAGGCAACTCAACAAGTAGCTTTAGGAAGAGTGACCTTAGGTCAATACTATGAAGATAGTCATACCGACCCATATATTCACTCAGGTGGTAAGATTCAGATTTATGTATGTTAGCAATGTGTTTGAAATAACTCCTAGGAAGTAATCATTTTAAAATCACAGCCCAACATTCAGTCTTAGTGCTACCTTCTGACGTGATGTGCAGAGGAATATTAGGGTGTATTTATGTTTCTGATGGACACATAGAACCCAAAGGAAAATTATTAAAAGCAAACACACTCTCCTCGACAAGTCAGAGCCTCATCAGCGCTCTGATGAGAAGAGAGTGGAACAGGAAGCTTTAGACTTTCCACTGGGGATGAGCGAGTACAGCATTATCTGTATCTGTTAACCATATAAATTATCTGTATCTGTACTCGGACTGGGCGGGGCCTAACCCGGAAGTGGACATGATTTAACCCGGAAGTGGGTCATGTTGTCTTGAAATGGGCGGGGCTTTAACCAGTATGTTATTTTAAGTATGCAATTTATATGGGTTGATCAGAAATTGTTATATTTATTGCTAATTTGAAAACTATTTACATGACAGCATCAGCATTGAGCTTCAGATCAATGGTTTTGATCACAATAACAAACAAACTACAACCCCAAATCAGAAAAAGTTGGGACAGTATGAAAAACACAAATAAAAAAAGAAAGTAGTGATTTCTAAATGTACTTTGACTTGTATTTCATTGCAGACAATGTCAACACAAAATATACATCCTTTCCTGTCATTCAGACCTGCAACACATTCCAAAAAAGGTTGGGACAAGAGCAATTTAGGGCTAGTAATCAGGTAAATTGGTTAAATAATGATGTGATTTGAAACAGGTGATGTCAACAGGTGATTGTCATTATGATTTGGTACAAAAGCAGCATCCAAGAAAGGCCTAGTCCTTTAGGAGCAAAGATGGGCCGAGGATCAACAGTTTGCCAACAAATACGTGAGCAAATTATTGAAATGTTTAAAAACAATGTTCCTCAAAGGAAGATAGGAAGACATTTGCTTATTTCACCTTCAACAGTGCATGACATAATTAAAAGATTCAAGGAATGTGGAGGAATTTCAGTGCATAAAGGACAATGGCACAAGCCTAAGCTGAACAACCGTGATCTCCGATCCCTCAGGCGGCACTGCATCAAGAATCGTCATTCATCTATAAGCGATATCACCACATGGGCTCAGGACTACTTTGGCAAACCTTTGTCAAGTACCACAATACATAGATACAGCCACAAATGCCAGTTGTACTGTGCCAAAAGGAAGCCCTATGTTAGCAGTGTCCAGAAGCGCCGTCGACTTCTCTGGGCTTGGAGGCATCTGGGATGGACCATCACACAGTGGAAACGTGTACTGTGGTCAGATGAATCAGTATTTCAGGTATTTTTTGGGAGAAATGGACGCCGTGTGCTCCGGACCAAAGAAGAAAAGGATCATCCAGACTGTTACCAGCAACAAGTCCAAAAGCCAGGGTCTGTCATGGTATGGAGTTTTGTCAGTGCCCTTGGCAAAGGTAACTTGCACTTATGTGATGGCACCATTAATGCTGAAAAGTACATAGAGATTTTGGAGCACAATATGCTGCCTTCAAGAAGACATCTTTTCCAGGGACGTCCATGCATATTTCAACAAGATAATGCAAAACCACATTCTGCACACATTACAAAGCCCTGGCTGCGGAAGAAGAGGATACGGGTACTTGACTGGCCTGCCTGCAGTCCCGACCTGTCTCCAATAGAGAATGTTTGGTGCATTTTGAAGCGCAAAATGCGACAACGAAGACTCCGTACTGTTGCCCACCTTAAGACTTGTTTGCAGCAAGAATGGAACAAAATTACACCTGAAACACTTCATCACTTGGTGTCTTCAGTCCCTAAACGTCTTTTAAGTGTTGTGAAAAGGAATGGCAACATTACAAAGTGGTAAATGCTTTACTGTTCCAACCTTTTTTGAAATGTGATGCAAGAACCAAAATAGGAATTTTGTTTTTTTTGCAAAAAAAAACAAACACATTAAATGTTGTGCTGTTGTACAACATTTAATGTGTTTGCAATGAAATACAAGTCAAAGTATATTTAGAAATCACTACTTTCTTTTTTTATTTGCGTTTTCCATACTGTCCCAACTTTTTCTGATTTGGGTTTATATATATATATATATATATATATATATATATATATATATATATATATATATATATTAGGGCTGTCAAATAATTAAAATTTTTAATCAAATTAATCACAATTTTCAGTGGATTAATCATGATTAATCACTATTTGCAATTACACCTGAATCCTAACCATTTTTTTCTGAAATGCATACCAAAAGATACTAGTGCTGTCAAGCAATTAAAATATTTAATCGCATTAATGTCATAGTTAACTCGCGATTAATCGCACATTTTTATCTATTCTAAATGTCTAGGGGGTAAAGGGGTAAAGAGGATCCTGGTGTGTATAGACATCTTGAACATGGTTCAGGATCGCGGTCCACTTTGCGATTCTCTCTGGCCCGGAGGTTGAGGTAGCTGCAGTCCAGTATATGTGGTTGTTGATGCTTCTCATCCACTTCTTGAGTTTCTCACAGTCTTTCTGCTCACTGATTGCTTCCAGTTTCTTTGAAATTCCTACAACGAAAGCAAAATATATTACACTTAGTTAAGATACTCATAAACTCTCTATTGTAATAAAGTAATTACTCTATTGTAGCATTTCAAAATCAATTTAAATCAACTTTATAACTCCCATACTTTGCAGAGTGGCCTGTTTTTGTTCAAATAGGGACATTAATAATCACTATTTAATGCTTATTATGTCTGGCATTTTATTTAGGTCACTCCTTTTAACTTCAAACTATATCTAGCCCATGTATAAACTACACTTATTCAATTAAGTATCAATACCTGGTGAGTCAGCTCTCATGTCACCACCAAGGATCACTTTTTCCTCCTGACTCAGCCGCTGCAGATTCGCATCCTGTGTGACTTTCCAGTGGTGAATAACTGCCGGTTCAATGAAAGATCTGGCATGACGGCCAAATGTTTCATACCGAAAAAAACTGTAGCTTTATTGCCTTGAAGACCTGTTGGTTTGGGAGGATAAATAATACATGTAATGTGATCTAAATTGAAGTAATTCACAGTGAAAGTAACTACAGTTGCACATCATTTACCTTTTCAATTTGGATGAAAGATGCACCACTGAGGTACACGGCTGCAGAAAGGTGCAGATTTCCAGCTGGAGTGCAAGGACAGGCTGGCTATTCCAGTGTCTTGCAAATGTGCTATGGGGGCACCACTGCTTCACAGACAGGAATGTCCCCAGCCTTTAGGTCTTCACATCACATGCCCACGTACAGACTGGACATGCATTAAACAACTCCATGATGCAGTTCTCGTACACCATGTATATTTTGCTGTTGTGGGTGGAAGTGGATGAATCTTCTCTGTATAACAAAACAAAGAAAGGAAATCTCATTTTGAGTTAAACAGATTGAGCTTTCATCTGGACTGTATTTCAAACCATCATCCTGTTTGCAGCTGGTTTAACAATCTTTATGCACATAAACAGTCCGAAAAGTATTGATAAAAACAGTCTCACTGAGACTATTCTTTTATGTCAAAATGACATACAATTTAGGAAAATCATAAAAGTTATCACAAGCATACATATCTTCACGCTCAGTAACTTACGACTTTAACGTAGAGTCTAACGATGCTGTGATGGAGTCGGCAGGATCATAAGAAGAATCCTGTTCCTTTGAAGCTCCCACTAAACAGCTGCCCTCCAATGGATTGTCCTCAAGCTCTTCATCGAGGTCTAGACGAGGTCTTTTGGGTGGTCTCTTTATAGGTGTCTGACAGGCACAAAGGGTCTGCATTTGAGGGCCCCACACCAAAATCTCTGCAGGAGACACTTGCCTGGATACCTACGGCCAAAATTTAAAAAGGCAAGTCCAATGAAACAACACATAATGAAAGCATCGACAAATGCCAGAATACTTACTGAGTACATGAAAAGTAAATGTACTGAAGGTGGCAAGTACATACCTTCACTTCTAAAGTGGGGCCGCAGAGTCTTCAAGGCTAGCTGTGTGCCTATAGTAAGTGTTTCCAGGTGGTCTGTCTGGCAGGCAACATCCCTTGAGAAAGGCAGCTCAATGGAAGCAGTTGATGTGCTGGCCTGTGTACAGACAACAAGGTCAAATTACCACTCAATTTATTACTTTGTCCATATTTGCAGAGGTGCACTCAATAATTTAAAAGATGGCATAGTCAGAAATTGCACGCGCCATAACAACAACAGCAGAACGGTTATCCAAATAACAAAGAAGTGAACAACACGCGTTACGGTCAAATCAACATAGAGGAAACACTGAAGTTACCTAATGTCCGCTAGCATACGTACAGGCTAAATATAGCCAGTTATCTGTGTGTGTAAGGTAACAAAACCCCACCCATTTTGTCTGAGCAAAGCTTAATATTTCATTCAATAACATTATGATACAAAATGAGCACTAACCGAACAGGTCTCAAGTTGACAACATAGACGCAGACATAGCTAGGAAACTCCGAAAGCATTCGTAATATTTAGCTACCTACCAGGCTAGGCTAACGCTGTTGCGCTAACGTTACCAAACGTCGGTGTAGCATTAGCTACCTAGCTAGCTGTCTAAACTTGTGAAAAGGCCAGGATACCAGGATACCCAGGGCTCGGTTTACACCTTTCAGCATTTCTAGCCAGTGGGGGACCATAGGCAGGCTGGGGGGACTCATATTAATGTAATTGTGTCATAAAGTGAAATTTTCATGCCATGGGACCTTTAAAGCTAATGTACTTGCACTTACTACTTGTTGTCTGGAGTTTGTACCTTCAAGGTTGAAAGCACTTACGTAATTGTAAGTCGCTTTGGATAAAAGCGTCAGCTAAATGACATGTAATGTAATGTAATTGTCATTTGTGTTTGCGTACTTGCATGGACCATGTTTCTGTCCAGTGTCTGCTTTGTCTCGCAGCACTTAGTGGATGAAATATCACTAAAATTATGTGCTAAACTTTATGGTTTTGGCTAAACCATGCCTGGTTTTGGAAAAGTAAAAATGAATGACAAACCATTATGTTTATATATTTATATATATATATATATTTATTTGAAGGACGAAATATAATTATGTTCCCATAATCAAAGAAAACCTGGCAAAGTTATAGAATTGGAATTTGAACATTAAAAGTTAGGCCTGGACAAGAAATCATCTTTGAAAGTTTTGGAAAAGTCATGGAATTTTTTTGTTTAATGAAATTAATTGTTACATTAATTTTCCATGGATAAACTTTAATTTATTTTTTTGTATCTGTTAACATAAGATAGCTCTAATATCTATGTGACAAAATTTTGTTTATCATCACGAAAATGTGTGGGAACCCTGTGTTAACATTAATTTGCATTTCATTGTCAGGTCATTGTGCTATAGGCCTTGTATAAAAATAACCAGCGTTAAGGTTAGCCCTAACCCAGGTAATGGTTCTGGGCTTCGGAGTTTAGTTTAAAATACTATTGCCACATAATTGAGAACACAGGGGGTTTTAAATTTTCTTGCCACAATTGATGGTTATAAAGATAAAACTATTGTGTTTTTCAAGAAATCACTCTGTTGGTTATTTAATGCACAGATTGTACATGGTGCTTACATTTCAATTTTCCAAATACCACAGTTGTCAGAGATCAGCCCTTATTACTGAGCTTTAATTTAAAAGGTGATTATGCACTCTGTTTTTGTAAAGGGCTACAGTGGAGCACCCTTAGTCCACATTATATGTTTAACTGATGAATTTACAAAAAAACCTCTACATTTTCTTTACAATGATGGCAATACTTTCTTAAACTTCAAATTGGACAGGAATCGTCGTATCTCTTTGGACTGCAAACCATAAATAATGGGGTTCAGGCTGCCAGGGATGATATAAAACATAATGCTAGTAATTGTCCTGAAGTCTGCGTACTGAGGGAAGCGATGCAGAACAATGTTAGACATTCCACTAAATGCCATAATCAGATACACAACCAGATGAGTGCTGCAGGTCTTCAAGGCTTTACTGTTCAGAGACTTGTTGTTACTCATCAGACAGACTACTGCAATCTTAGTATAGGTGAGAACCATGCTGCCTATTGAACCTGTGAACAGAACTACAGTGAAAGCGAGGCCATAGACATTATTAATAAACACATTCTCACAGGAGAGTTTAAACAGTGAGGCATTGTCACAGAAAGGATTTGTGATCAGAGTCCTGCATCGGTTCAGCCGTATGGTCAGACCGAGCAGAATCCCGACCAACACAAAGGCCACTCCCCAGGCAGAAACTGTCAGCTTGATCACCATTTTGTTGGTCATTATGGCAGCATAGCGCAGGGGATTGCAGATGGCCACGTATCTGCCAAAGGCCATAATCATGAGCACTGTGTGGGAAGTGGTGCCATATATGTGTGTTGTAAAAGCTTGGATCACACATTCATGATAACTGATGATGCGCTCAGAGGGAGGACGCAACATGTCTAAAAGCAAACGGGGCAACATGATAGAATTTCCAAGTACATCATTTAAGGGCAAGTTGCAAAAAAGGACATACATGGGCTGGTGAAGATTTTTGTCAATGAAAACCAGAACAGCAATACCTACATTTGCTACAATTATGAACAGGTAGGAGAAAAAGAAAAAGAGAGAGACAGGGTATGTAGACTCTTTTGAAACAATTAACCCCTCCAGTTGGAGTGTGTAGCTGTTGTAGGTGTAGTTTTCCATTAACCTGAAACAACAAAATGATGTCAAAGCCACAGGTAATTCCCTTGTAATCTCAATATCAGAGAACAATCAAATCTACGGAAGTAATTATTCTCTTTGACATTGACCAAAAATTGAGAATGAGTTATAAATATTGTGAAGAAATATTTGCTTGCAGATTAGTAATACAGCCTTCAAGTGTTTCATGTTTCTCAATCTTTCATCCTCACCTGCCCTTTCACTGCTGATACTATCTACCAGCACCTATCAGGATCTCTGTAACAACATTTTATAGACACAATTTTACCGTAGGGGCTAATTAATAATCATTACCTAAGACAATGGGTGATGCCATCCATCCATCCATCGTCGTCCGCTTATCCGTGGTCGGGTCGCGGGGGGAGCAGCTCCAGCAGGGGACCCCAAACTTCCCTTTCCCGAGCCACATTAACCAGCTCTGACTGGGGGATCCCGAGGCGTTCCCAGGCCAGGTTGGAGATGTAATCCCTCCACCTAGTCCTGGGTCTTCCCCGAGGCCTCCTCCCAGCTGGACGTGCCTGGAACACCTCCCTAGGGAGGCGCCCAGGGGGCATCCTTACCAGATGCCCGAACCACCTCAACTGGCTCCTTTCGACGTGAAGGAGCAGCGGCTCTACTCCGAGCTCCTCACGGATGACTGAGCTTCTCACCCTATCTCTAAGGGAGACGCCAGCCACCCTCCTGAGGAAACCCATTTCGGCCGCTTGTACCCTGGATCTCGTTCTTTCGGTCATGACCCAACCTTCATGACCATAGGTGAGGGTAGGAACGAAAACTGACCGGTAGATCGAGAGCTTTGCCTTCCGGCTCAGCTCTCTTTTCGTCACAACGGTGCGATAAACTGAATGTAATACCGCCCACGCTGCGCCGATTCTCCGACCAATCTCCCGCTCCATTGTCCCCTCACTCGCGAACAAGACCCCAAGGTACTTAAACTCCTTCACTTGGGGTAAGGACTCATTCCCTACCTGGAGAAGGCACTCCATCGGTTTCCTGCTGAGAACCATGGCCTCAGATTTAGAGGTGCTGATCCTCATCCCAGCCGCTTCACACTCGGCTGCAAACCGATCCAGTGAGTGCTGAAGGTCACAGGCCGATGATGCCATCAGGACCACATCATCTGCAAAGAGCAGCAATGAGATCCCGAGCCCACCGAACTGCAACCCCTCCCTACCACGACTACGCCTCGATATCCTGTCCATAAATACTACGAACAGGATTGGTGACAAAGCGCAGCCCTGGCGGAGGCCAACCCTCACCTGGAACGTGTCCGACTTACTGCCGAGAACCCGGACACAGCTCTCGCTTTGGTCATACAGAGATTGGATGGCCCTGAGAAGGGACCCCCTCACCCCATACTCCCGCAGCACCTCCCACAAAGTCTCCCGGGGGACCCGGTCATATGCCTTCTCCAGATCCACAAAACACATGCAGACTGGATGGGCATACTCCCAGGCTCCCTCCAGGATCCTTGCTAGAGTAAAGAGCTGATCCGTTGTTCCACGACCCGGACGGAATCCGCATTGTTCCTCTTCAACCTGAGGTTCGACTATCGGCCGAACCCTCCTTTCCAGCACCTTGGAGTAGACTTTACCAGGGAGGCTGAGAAGTGTGATACCCCTGTAATTGGTACACACCCTCTGGTCCCCCTTTTTGAAGAGGGGAACCACCACCCCGGTCTGCCACTCCTTTGGCACTGTCCCAGACTTCCACGCAATGTTGAGTAGGCGTGTCAACCAAGACAGCCCCTCCACACCCAGAGCTTTCAACATTTCTGGACGGATCTCATCAATCCCTGGGGCTTTGCCACTGTGGAGTTGTTTGACTACCTCAGTGACCTCCACCAGGGAAATTGACGACAATCCCCCGTCATCCTCCAGCTCTGCCTCTAACAAAGAGCGCGCATCAGCTGGATTTAGGAGTTCCTCAAAGTGCTCCTTCCACCGCCCTATTACCTCCTCAGTTGAGGTCAACAACGTCCCATCCTTACTGTACACAGCTTGGATGGTTCCCCGCTTCCCCCTTCTGAGGTGGCGGACGGTTTTCCAGAAGCGCCTTGGTGCCGACCGAAAGTCCTTCTCCATGTCTTCTCCGAACTTCTCCCACACCCGCTGCTTTGCCTCTTTCACGGCAGAGGCTGCAGTCCTTCGGGCCCGTTGGTACCTTGCAACTGCCTCCGGAGTCCTCTGGGATAACATATCCCGGAAAGACTCCTTCTTCAGTCGGACGGCTTCCCTGACCACCGGTGTCCACCACGGTGTTCGAGGGTTACCGCCCCTTGAGGCACCTAAGACCCTAAGACCACAGCTCCCTGCCGCAGCTTCAGCAATGGAAACTTTGAACATTGTCCACTCAGGTTCAATGCCCCCAGCCTCCACAGGGATGCATGAAAAGCTCCGCCGGAGGTGTGAGTTGAAGGTCTGTTGGACAGGAGCTTCCTCCAGACGTTCCCAATTTACCCGCACCACCCGTTTGGGCTTACCAGGTCTGTCCAGAGTCTTCCCCCACCCCCTGACCCAACTCACCACCAGATGGTGATCAGTTGACAGCTCCGCCCCTCTCTTCACCCGAGTGTCCAAAACATACGGCCTCAAATCAGATGAAACGATTATAAAATCGATCATTGACCTTCGGCCTAGGGTGCTCTGGTACCAAGTACACTTATGAGCATCCCTATGTTCGAACATGGTGTTTGTTATAGACAATCCATGACTAGCACAGAAGTCCAATAACAGACAACCACTCTGGTTTAGATCAGGGAGGCCGTTCCTCCCAATCACGCCTCTCCATGTGTCTCCGTCATTGCCCACATGTGCGTTGAAGTCCCCCAGCAGAACTATGGAGTCCCCCTCCGGAGCCCCATACAGGACTCCATTCAAGGTCTCCAAGAAGGCCGAATACTCTGAACTCTTGTTTGGTGCATATGCACAAACAACAGTCAGAGTTTTCCCCCCAACAACCCGCAGGCGTAGGGAGGCGACCCTCTCGTCCACCGGGGTAAACTCCAACGTTGCGGCGCTCAGCCGGGGACTTGTGAGTATCCCCACACCCGCCTGGCGCCTCACACCCTGGGCAACTCCGGAGAAGAAAAGAGTCCAACCCCTCTCCAGGAGTACGGTTCCAGAACCGAGACTATGCGTAGAGGTAAGCCCCACCAGATCCAACTGGTAGCGCTCCACCTCACGCACAAGTTCCGGCTCCTTCCCCCACAGCGAGGTGACATTCCATGTCCCCAGAGCCAGCCTCTGCTGCCCGGGTCTGGTCCGTCGAGGCCCCTGACCTTCACCGCCACCCGTGTGGCAGCGCACCCGACCCCAGCGGTTCCTCCCACAGGTGGTGGGCCCATGGGCTGGAGAGATAGGTGCCACGTAGCTTTTTCGGGCTGTGCCCGGCCGGGCTCCGTGGCAAACCCGGCCACCAGACGCTCGCTGACGAGCCCTCCCTCTGGGCCTGGCTCCAGACGGGGGCCCCGGGCTTCCTCCGGGCAGGGTCTCTCTATCCCTTCCTCGTTTTTTCATAGGGTCTTTTGAACCATTCTTCGTCTGGCCCCTCACCTGAGACCACTTTGCCATGGGAGACCCTACCAGGAGCACAAAGCTCCAGACAACACAGCCCTCAGGTTCATAGGGACACCCAAACCTCTCCACCACGATAAGGTGATGGTTCCCGGAGAGAACTCTGTTTACTACTCTGTTTTCTGTTTACTACTTAATTACTACTCACTACTACTTATTGTTTACTATTAATAAGATCTTCTCTTACACATTGAGTATGTTTACATCCACACTAATATTCCACTATTATTCAGAATATGACAATTTTCCAAATTAGATACAGGTCATGTAAGCAGCATATTCTGTTCCGAATAAGGCCTTTTCCCGAATTTAACATTTCCAGAATTAAGACGTGTGATATACTGGTATTTTTCAGGTTTTAGAAGCATTCTTTGGACATGTATAAAGCGCATTCGAAATATGCGTCTTAATCAGGGTTTTCACTGCAGTTTGTAACAGTTTGCAGGGTTGCGGTAGAGATGCATGGCCAAAAGAAAAGAAGAAACACAGCTACTTTTAAACATTATGAAAGACATTATGCTCATTTTCAGGTTCATAATTGTATTTTGATGTTGTACCAGAATAGGTACATGGTTTAATTTTCAAAAAACACCATATTTTTGTTGTACTGCACAGCTCCTCTTTTCAGTCTTTTCCGCCTGTGTTCAGCTCTCTGTTTTAGCAACAGAGTGAGACATTGTACTTCTTTACCATCTATGTAGTGAGTCGCCCATGCTCAGTAGCTAGGTAAGATCACACCAGATAGCTGTTTGATTCTCTAACTTCAGTCAGTTACAAGGCAGGATTAGTCGGGAGACTTCTTCTAAACGAGGGCGCACTTCCAACGTTGCGTGGAATACCTGCAGACGAGGGACATGTAAGTAGTTCTTTTGTAGATTATGGTGAACTAATGTGTGTTGTAGCAGTGTTTTGCCATTGAGAACGAGCTAGCATGCTAGCGCTAGCATGATACGGTTAGCCCGTCGTTTCGGCTAGTGACGTAGAAAGCCGTGCAGATTTTGAACAGCTCACCCGGAGACTGAAGGCAGGAATCATTCAGAAACCGTATCTCACTCAGAACAACATGGATGGTTTTTTTCTTCCAAGTTTGTATGTGTATGGAAGCACCAGAGACACAAAATAACACCCCAAATCCCAGAAAAAGTGTTTTTTTTTTCATAATATGGGCACTTTATAATAACAACTGGTTTTTGGATATGCACAAACATCGCAACGCCGACCTTTTCAAGGAGCTGGTTGAAGGAATGAAAGAGTAAGGCTGTGTTCGCACGCTCCAAAAAGTCCTCCACCGCTGGAAAACTTGAAAAAATAAAATCATATTCATGCAACTTTCATTAGCAATGTAAACAGCTTTGTCAGAATATTGACTTTTTTCGGAATAAGGACAAAAAACAGAATATGTAAATATAGTCACTGAGTATGTTTACATGCACAAAATATTCCAGTATTATTCAAAATATGACAATATTCCAAAGTAGATATAGGTCATGTAAACAGCATATTCAGGTTGGATAAGCCCTTTTTTCTGAATTAAGCATTTTCCGATTAAGACATGGGATATTCCGGTAATTTTCGGGTTTTGAGACATTCTTTGGACATGTATACAGCACATTCGGAATATGCGTCTCAATCAGTATTTTTACCCCAGTTTACGGCCTCTTGCCTGTTTACGGCTTACGGTCAGCTCTGTGTGTTGCTGTGGTTTCTGTACACAAACCAACCAGCCAACAGTTTGCAGGGCTGCGGTAGAGATGCATGCCCAACACACAAACACACCTACTTTTAACCATTATGAAAGACTTGGATATCAACAGGTTTTTGGATATGCACAAACATCGCAACACCGATCTTTTCAGAAGGTAGTTGAAGGAATAAAAGAGGGAGGCTGTGTTCACAGGGTCGAACAAGTCCACCACCAGTGTATTCTGCACGGCTAGATGTTAACGGGAATATTTGTGGAATATTCACTTTCATCAGCAATGTAAACAGCTTAGTCGGAATAGCATCTTTTTTTCAGAATAAGGGCAAAAACGGAATATTATGTGCATGTAAACATAGTTATTGACAAGAGCTAATAGGTTGTGGAGTGATTAGACTGAGAAATAATTATTATTAATATTTTGATAGTGGAAAGAGCTCGACCACTAGGCCACAAGTATGCCACAAACTAAATCATCTTTAATACTGAGATGCACACTGTTATTGAAAACTTGACACGTAGGTGAAACAGATTTCTACAGTTAAGTTAATTATCAGGAATACAATGACCTAAAGACATTAACCCCCTCTCATTTTCTGACTTGGATATAGGTTAAATGCTTGATGATGCTTGCACGTAATTCTTTACTGACCAATCCATAGATAATGGGGTTAATGACTGGTGGGATGATGATGAAAATGATGCTGAAGAACTTCTTGATATTTTGTGAGATGGAAGGGAACCTTTGACTCACAATTATGACCATTGAAGATATTTCGTAGAGCACATACACAACAAGGTGCGATGCACACGTCTGAAAGGCCTTACTTCGGATGGTGCTGTCAGCTCTGCCTCGTTTTACAGAAGCATGCAGGATTCTAAAGTAGGAAAAAGCAATGACGAGGAAGATGCTTGTACTCACAAACCAGGACATGGAGAGACCTAGAGAAACATAAGGAATCATTTAAACCATAATTAGGTATCATTTAAACCTTCCACCTAGTCTATCAGAAATCTATCACATTTTGCCTTTCAGTGCTGAATATGCTGAACCCCTGCTGATAAGGGATGTGGATAAGGGACAATGTTCAACAACATACTGTATGTCTGTTGCTTTATTTTAGTCTCACATTGCCAGACGTTGCATTTCTTTAAGCCAATCACAATTGTCTTGACGGTGGCTCTGCAAAATAGTCTCGGTTAGGGACTTGTTTTGATAAAAACGTCCCAGTTGGATAGTAAATGTCGTAAACATACATTTTGTAAATCATTCACCGAAAGAACTAAGCAGGCCTGCCTTCTTGCATAATTCAAATCTTCGTCAAAACTTGACATTTTTAGCATTTAACATTAGCATGTTAGCTTGGAGTTTGTACTTCTTTCCCCTTGCAAAGGGATTTTGACACAGAGATAGTAGCAAGGGAGAGGCAAAGCACATTGCCAGGATAAGCCTGGCAAGTCAGACATCCAGCAAATGTTTGGCTTGTCAGGCTTATCCTGGAAATGTGCTTCATCATAAACAAATGCACTGACCATAAATGTTGTTTATAGGGGTGGGACTGCAGGCCAGGCTTAGGATAGCACGGTTGCTGCAGTAGATGTGTTGGATGGTATTGCCACACAGCGGGGTATCCACGTGCCAGGCAAAGAGCACAGCAATAAACAGCAGAGCAACCAACCAGGCCAGGGCACAGCAGGAGTGCAGCCGAGCCGATGTCATGATGGTGTGATACCTGAGTGGTTCACACACAGCAATATACCTGCAGAGGGAGAGCACTGTTAAATATGTAAAACCATCCTTAGCTTTATTCCAGTTAAAGATATATTTTTACAAGATCTTAGCATCTCAATATGTTTGCATTTGATTCTGTATGCACTATAAATATCATGATGTTGGTCTTTTTAGGCTTTGCTCACATACAAACCTATAAACCCAGTTACACTTTATGGCTGCAGTCAAGTCCACAAAAAGTTGGCCCGGCTGCTGGAGAATGATTTTACATGGCAAATCTACTGTGTTGTGAATTTTGTGCAAAGATTAATAAACATTAAGGCATTATTTAGGACAAAAGATTCAATTTATGAATGCAAGTATTTAAAATAATATAGAATCTTTTTTAAGAAACTAAAACCTTTCTTATCCCAAGATACAGCCTGGAAACGTAGGAGAGCAAGGGGGTGACATGCAGAAGGTTGTATTACCCATTAATAATTTTTTTTTAGCCCTATTAACAAAACAACAGAACCAAAGAACATCAGCCTGACATAACAGTTAACAGCAGAAATCTGTAAAATGAGAACTTTGAAACACTATAGATGTTTTTTAGATAGGAGTCAATCTGTACCATTTAAACATGAAAGAAAAAGACTTGAAGCTGTGATTAACTCTCTGGATGTGCAGTTTCATTACCTGTCATAGGCCATCACACCCAGAAGAGTCTGCGCTGCGACGCCGTACGTGTGCACAGAGAAGGCCTGGGCGATGGCTGGGATGTAGGCGATTTTCTTCTGGCCCGTCAAGAAGTGTATCATGAGGCGAGGCAGCACCGCTGTGGCCCCCAACAGATCACAGACTGCCAGGTTACAAACCATTACGAACATGGGTCTGTGCAGGTTCTTGTCAATGACAATGACGCACAGCACCACACAATTCCCCACCAGCATGACCATGTAGTTAAGCAGAGCCAGGAAGAAGAAGAAGGCGCCGTAGCCTGGTGGTACATAGAAGCCCTCCAGCTCAAACACGATAGGCTGTGTGAGAGGAGTTACCATTGTTACGTTCTCCATCCAAAACAGTGCAGTTCTGTAAAAGACAAGTTTATGAAAACGCAACAGCTAACTTTTCAGGCATCGGAGATAGTGATAATAATTTTAGACTTACAGTATAACAACACGTTACATTACACGTTACGTTATAAAACACAGAATGCAATATGATCATGGTAGTCCATTATTAAAGTACATTAGCGAATAAAGTGCATAGAGGTCTGAGAAATCAGACAGTCCATAGTCCATATAATATTAGAGACAAAATGCAGCATGATCATATATAGTGCATTGTTGAGGTAATTCTTAACTAAATTAAATAAATCACACAGTATTACCTGCAGTAGAACACACAACTGACACTTAATGAACAGAGGTCTCAGAGCAATAAAGATTTCATCAAACATAAAAACAAAAGAAATAAAGGTAATATCTATTGATGACAACACTATAAAGGTTCTTGTGGAAAGCCTAAAGCTTCCTGTTCCACTCTCTTGTCTTCTCGTCAGAGCGCTGATGAGGCTCTGACTTGTCGAGGAGAGTGTGTTTGCTTTTAATAATTTTCCTTTGGGTTCTATGTGTCCATCAGAAACATAAACACCCTTTTATTCCTCTGCACATCACGTCAGAAGGTAGCACTAAGACTGAATTTTGGGCTGTGATTTTAAAATGATTACTTCCTAGGAGTTATGTCAAAACATTGTTAACCATAGATAAATCTGAATCTTACCACCTGAGTGAATATATGGGTTGGTATGACTATCTTCATAGTATTGACCTAAGGTCACTCTTCCTAAAGCTAATAGATTGTTTTTACAGAAAGCGATGCCAGGAAATGAAGGCCGAGGACTTTGTGGTTCATGGTCAGCCCCTTAACCCGTAGACCATTTAGGGTGCCACCTAAAACATTTTGCAGACAACTGAACTGAAGTTTTCCTGTTATATTATCATAATGACAGTATTTTTAGATCAGACTTTAGTATTTAGCGACAACAGTTTCATGGTAGAGGATCATTACAAACTCTCTGGCGTGAAACTCAGATGCACCACAAGTCCATCACAACCACGACTTTAACATCCTTACTTTTTATGTTGCTACATAAAGGAATTCTTTTGGCATTAGAAAAGATGCTACAAATTTAGTTAGTTTGTCATGAGTTTATTCTCACTTGTGCAGTGCCCGTTGAAAATGTGCCTGTTCTGAGCGGCTGATTGCTTCGGACAAACAACTTCACACTCAACACTGTTGTTCCTTAGGTCCTGAGAAATTCACCTGCTCAACCAATGCTCGAGTATACGCATCATTTGCTTACAGGTAGCTATATGGGTACAGGCTATTCCCGGGAACCAAAGCGTTCATTCGGAAAGTTACACTGCTGATGCTTGGAATGTTTGAGTTTGCTACAAAGAGAGCTACACCGCTAAACACAATAGGGACATAACAGTTTTTGGGGGCTCGTCCGGGATCTTTTGAGGGTTCGGTAGGTTTTGTTTTCAGGTTACAATACATTTATATATTTTTATATATATTTAATTTATTGTTTTGCCTTTTTTGTTTTCAAGGTCAATCCTGCTACTGGTGTGTGTTCCGTGCAACTGAGGTCGCTCCCGCAAGCCTCTTTCTCTGCTTCAGATGCTTCTGCACCGCTCAGGATGGGTTAAATAAATGCCCGTTCAATCGTTTCTTTTGCTCAGTGATTTATTTACTTCCAAAAACATGGACTTCATGTTGCTCACGGCGACATGGCAACGGGATTTGGAATATTATCACTTAAATGAGCTCTGTCCTGTGGACTGTACTTTTATCAGCATGCCAAGACTCACGAGCCATGGTGGAGGTCTTGCTGTGGTTTTTAATTTTTTTTTATCTGCCAGTCAATGAGCGTTGGCACGTACTCTTCTTTCGAACTACAGATGACTAAAGTTGGTCGTTTAAATACATTTTATTGTATTTTACTTTACCGGCCACCTGGGCCAGTGGCCTCTTTTCTTACAGATTTTTCTGATTTCTAATCATCCATCATTAAGCTGGACAAAGTGATCATTGTTGGCGATTTTAATATTCATGTGGATGATGATACTTGCAAAAATGCTTTTGAATTTGTAAATATCACTGAATCTTTAAATTTTACTCAGCATGTTTCTGGTCCTACACACAGCAAGGGACATACGCTTGATCTTGTTTTTTTCTCATGGTTTAAACATTAATAATGTTTGCATTGAAGATGTATTTGTTAGTGATCATAAATACATCTTATTTGATCTTGTTTGTAAGGAGGATCCTCTGCCTGCTAAACGAAAGTCCTGCTCACGTTTGATTAACCAGCTTACTGTTGAGAAATTTTCTGCCACATTTGACTCAAGCTCGGTTTTTATTTCGAATGACGTGGACGCTTGGGCACAGGCGTTTAATGATCATTGCAACATGCTGTTGACCAAAGTGGCGCCTCTTAAAATTAGAGAATTTCCCTCTGTCAATACATTCCCGTGGATGAATGACGCCATTCGCAGCTTGGAGAACTGAGCGTTTATGGAAAGCGACTCAGCTCCAAGTCCATCGCCTGCATCTTAAAAAGAGCTCTTAATAGACCTAAATGAAATGATCAAGGATGTTAGAGCCACTTATTTTACTAATCTGATCTACCTGTAAAAACAATCCTAAAGCTCTGTTTGAGACTATTACCAACATTGTTTCCCCTGCTGAATGTTCCCCTGTGTTTTCAAATGTTGACTGCAACCACCTTTTGTCTCATTTTGTGGACAAGGTTAGAGCTGTCAGGGCAGGCATTGTACCTTCAGTAAACCCCCATATATTTACACATCAGAGACTTTCAATACTGGACTCCTTTTGCCCCATCTCCCAGAATGACAACATTAAGCTAGTGGGCTCGATGAAACCTTCCCAAAGCCCTGGTGATATTTTACCCACATATTTGCTTTTAAAAAACATACATCTTCTTGGCCCATGTTTGGTTTCAATTTTAAACTTATCTCTACAGCTGAGCCATGTCCCTAGCTGTTTTAAGCATGCTGTTGTTCAGCCTATCTTGAAAAAGAACAATCTAGATGCAGCTTCGTTTAAAAACTATAGGCCTATTTCTAAATTGCCTTTTATTTCAAAAGTTTGCGAACCAGCTAAATAATGTTTTGGATTCTCATAATATCCTTGATAAGTTTCAGTCTGGCTTTTGTAAAAAACATTCAACTGAGACTACTCTCCTTAAGGTCTCTAATGATATTTTGATGGCTGCTGATGGGGGTAAATGTTCTGTGCTGGTCCTGCTAGATCTCAGTGCAGCGTTTGATACTGTTGATCATTGCACTCTGATTGATAGACTGAAAACAACTGTGGGCATTACTGGATCAGCTTTCTTCCTATCTCTCAGACAGGAGTTTTTCTGTGTCCATAGGAACATCTATGTCAGACTCTGCTCCTCTGTCTTGTGGTGTGCCCCAAGGTTCTGTGCTCAGCCCCCTGCTATTCAGTGTGTATATTCAATTCAATTTTATTTATACTCTCAAATCATAACAAGAGTTATCTCGAGACACTTTACAAATAGAGTAGGTCTAGACCACACTATAATTTACAAAGACCCAACAATTCTAGTAATTCCCTCAAGAGAAAGCATTGAATGTGACAGTGGCGAGGAAAAACTCCCTTTTAGGAAGAAACCTCTACAAGACCCAGGCTCTTGGTAGGCGGTGTCTGACGGAGCCGGTTGGAGGTGTTATGAACAGTGGCAATAACAGTCACAAAAAAAGCTAATGGATCGCAGGGTGTAGCAAGGCGTGGACGCGGAGCACGGCGACAGCTGCATCCACGTTTTTGGCGCCACTCTAATCCAAACATAAGGACTCCGGGGAATAGACTCCCCAGAGCTAGGTTAGTAACAAGCATTTCTGGGACATGGATGCACACAAATGGGAAGAGAGAGGATAGAGAAGTTCAGTGTGTCAAAGGAAGTCCCCCGGCAGTCTAAAACTAAAACAGCATAACTAAGAGAGACAGGTTAAAGAGAGGTGCCTGGTCTGGCTAGAACTCTCCCCAACCGGATCGGGCTGTACTGGCCTGCCTCCCTCTACTTTGATTATATCATTGATTATATGGTAGATTATTCTAACGACTATGAAGAGAAGCAGAGAAAAGAAGGGGTGCCGTGTCTGGAGATTTATACTCTCCCCCACCAGTCTAGGCGAACGCTGCAACTCCTCACTCCCTAACTATAAGCTTTATCAAAGAGGAGAGTTTAAAGTTTACTCTTAAATGTGGTGACGGTGTCTGCCCCCCGGACCCAGACTGGGAGCTGGTTCCGCAGGAGAGGAGCCTGATAGCTGAAGGCTCTGGCTCCCATTCTACTTTTAGAGACTCTAGGACCCACAAGTAACTCAGCATTCTGGGAGCGCAATGCTCTAGTGGGACAGCAAGGTACTATGAGCTCTTCAAGATATGACAGCGCTTGACTGTTTAGAGCTTTGTAGGTCAGGAGAAGGATTTTCAATTAAATCCTGTATTTTACAGGAAGCCAATGCAGAGAAGGTAATACAGGAGTGAGATGATCTCTTTTCTTAGTTCTTGTCAGTGTTGCAACATTCTGGATCAGCTGGAGAGTATTAAGGGTTTTATTTGAGCATCCTGATAATAAGGAATTACAATAGTCCAGCCTGGAATTAACAAATACATGGACTAGTTTTTCAGCACTGTTTTGAGATAGGATGTTCCTAATTTTGGCAATGTTATGAAGGTGAAAAAAGGCTGTTCTTGAGGTTTGTTTTAAGTGGGAATTAAAGAATATTAGTGATGACGAACTGACCGAAGTGCCGGTTATTAACCCAATTCAAGTCACTGAGCCGGGAGAATCAAGTGCCATACGTCAATGAACCGACTCACTCCTGTTTTTTAACCTCATTAGCGCCTCCACTGGAGTGGTGGTAAAATCAATCAGGAAATGGGCTACCTCAAGCCAGCAGCACGATTCATTGGACCGAAAGAGTTGTTAAGAGAGTTGTAGAGACCGTGCACCAGTCTATAATCAAACGGGTGTCTAGGTTCGCTGCAAGTTGGAGTTATTAACCAAGCCTTGTTTCTGGTGCATCTTAGATGATTGTGTTCGGCAATTCACACATTATTGATGGGGAAGTACATCATATACAAATACACATCATGTTATCTTAGTTTTGTCAATTTAAATGTTAGAGAAGTGAATGTTGCTGGCTGTCACGAGCAGACCGGGCGGGCACCAGGCTACTGACCGAGACCGAATGTAACCGTTAACAACTGCTTGAGTCTATGTAATCAAACGGTTGTCTAACGGTTCTCGGCAAGTTTGAGTTATTAACCGATCCCAGAAACCTTTATTTCTCGTGCATCTTAGATGATTGTGTACATAGAAATTCATAGGCTACATTACCTATGGATATCACATACAAATACACGTCATGTTATCTCGGTAGTTATGTTAAGTTAAGTGTATTATGGTAGGCAGGCTGTCTCGAGGAGAGACCGCGGCGCGCACCAGGCTACTGCCCGAAACCGTAACCATGCCTAATGCATGAGTCTATGTAATCAAAATGTTGTCTAAAGGTTCTCGGCAAGTTTGAGTTGTCAACCGATCCCAGAAACCTTTATTTCTCGTGCATCTTAACAAATTCACAGGCTACATTACCGATGGGTATCACATACAAATAAATACACGCCATGTTATCTTGGTAGTTATGTATAATCACCCCCCCCCCCGCCGCAGGCACGTGAACCGGTGACCGAATCTATAGACTCGGTTCGCCAACCAACAACCGTCCGGTTGAACCGCCTCGCGTAAAAGAGACGGTTGTCACATCACTAAAGGATATATCCTGATCAAAAATAACTAAAAAGTAGTGCTGGAGGCCAGGGCAATACCATCCAGAGTAACTATATCTTTGGCTAATGAGGTTCAGAGGTGTTTAGGGCTCAGCACAATCACCTCAGTTTAACATCAGAAAATTGTAGGTCATCCATGTTTTTATATCTTTGATGCATGCTTGGAGTTCAGTTAACTGACTGGTTTCGTTTCGTCATAACAATGAAAGTTAATTGAATGTTTCCTAATAATATTGCCTAGGGGAAGCATATACAAGGTGAATAGAATTGGTCCAAGCACTGAGCCTTGTTGAGGCTATATGCTTCCTCTTGGAAAGATTATTGGTAGTTTTGAAGAAATATCTTACCATTGTTATGCAGCTGACATCCAATAATATTTATCTTTTAGCCCTGATATAGTGGACACACTGTCCTTGTTGCACACTTGTTTAGCCTCCATTAACAAATAGATGGCAGACAATGTTTTGCAACTAAATTCAGACAAAACTGAGGTGATGATTTTTGCCCCAGACCACCCCTAAGATTAGGCAGGCCATTGGGGCTCTATCATTCTCTGACTGTAATGTGCGAAATCTTGGTGTCATTTTTGACAAATCTATGTGTTTTAACAGTCATGTGAAATATGTGGTTCGTTCCTGTTTTTTCCATCTCAGGAACATTGCTAAGATTAGATCAGTGGTTTTTGAAAAAGAGATGGAGATGTTTGTTCATGCTTTTATTTCTTCATGTTTGGATTACTGCAATGTACTGTACACTTGTTTAAACAAATCATCCATGAACAAATTGCAAGTTGTACAGAATGCAGCAGCAGGACTTTTGTCTAAGACCAGCAGAAGATTGCACATTTTAAGGCTCTTCATTGGCTACCGATTGGTTTTACAATGCATTTTAAAATTTGAATCATTAGCTACAGAGCCTTGCATGGCCAAGCTCCCTCGTACATCCAGGATCTATTGCATCATCAGGTCGCTCACTGAGGTCTTCAGGCCAAGACCTTTTAACTGCTCCCAGAACACGTTTTAAAACGAGAGCTGATCGTGGCTTTTCTGTGGCGGCTCCAAGGCTCTGAAACTCTCTCCCTTTAGCTTTGAGAACCTTGGATTCTGTGGACACCTGTAGCATGGCACTTGAAAAACACCTGAAGACACATCTTTTTAGACAAGCATTTAATTAGCCTTATGGTTTTGTATTTTATGTGTTGTTGTTTTTATTTGTTTTTTACTGTAAAGCACTTTGTGACCCCCCTTGTCTGTGAAATGTGCTATATAAATAAAGTTGACTTACTTATTTACTTACTTTACAGTGGGCTATCTTGTTGCAGTGTAAGTTAGTGGGTAAGGCTCAAGAGGCCTGCTCATCTTTGTCTGTGGAGGACAGGCGTAGTTATGATAACGTTAAAAGTGCTATTTTGCAAGCATGAGTTAGTGCCTGAGGTCTACAGACAGCGTTTCCGCGGTCTTAGGAAAACACAGAGCCAGTCATATTCGCTTGTGCTATAGTGACATTACTGACCTTACCTGATAAAGTAACCTCCACTGCTAACGTGAGCGTGTTTGCTCAGCGTTACTATTTGCTGTACCTGTAAACACCGGTTTCACGTGTCGTGTCGGTGAAGGGAGTGTCCTCGCTCCCCTCTCACTGTGGCCTATCATTGTCCATCGGCCACAGGTAGCAGTGTGCTCTTGCTCAAGCTAACGTGGTGGGTCGCTTTCGCGCAACACTGGCACACTTGCAGCTGTATGTGGGGACAGCCCGAACCAGTGCAGGCTAGTGCTTTCTTCAGGTGCACTCCAGCCCCTGCTGCCTTTCATGTTCCTCCATCAGATAAATATCTAAAAGGAGCTACATGCATGTTGGAGGGATAGTAAAGCTCTCTCCCGTCCTATTTCTGATGCCAGAACTCTAGCAGCCATGCAGGATGCGGCAAAATTCGGCCTGGATCACATGCCAGTTGTTGAGCCGACTATTGCCTCCCTCATAGTTTCCCCTGACGAGGCTCTGAGGCCGGATACCAGGTGCCCTCGACCCCAGTGTCGGGACACCGACAACCTTCTGTGTGAAGGCCCGTTCACATAGGACGCGGCATGCGCTGCGCTGCGCTATGAAACCCATTATTGTGTATGGCTTGCGCGCTCAACAGCTGATCTGCCGCTGCGCTGAGCAAAGCGCAGCGCAAAGTTGAACATGGTTCAACTTTGACCGCGGCAAGCGCAAGAGCAGCCGCGGTGCGCTGTGACATATGTCACAAGCACCCTATGCTTTCAAAAACCAAAAACAACACAGAATGCACGTGGATCCACAAACGGAACAGCAAGTAGCCTATTTATACCAATGACATAATCAAGCTGACAAGTCCATATATTTGCCATTGTTTATTCCAAGATAGTGAAACTGCTTTGTGTTGTTGTCCATATTTAACAGTTCACTGTAAGTATAGTCTAATGAACAATGCACGTGAGCACTATTCCATATATGTTAAGTATAAGCATTACTGATCTGAGAAATGCGCCAAAGCAATGGAGAAGAACTGTAGCCTACTGTTGTGAGCTGCAAAAACCAAATACCAAATTAGCCTATATATGGCTCCATACAGGTACTTGTAAGATATATTTGTATTTGTATGTTTACATTATGTAAAATATGTTTGGACTGATTGACACGTCATGTTCGTTTTCATTGAAGTAGGTAATATGCCTTCACACAGAATAATTACCCATTAACAAGCGTACGTAAACTCCAGTTTTGGAGGAATTAATTGTACTACATATGTAGGTTATTAAACAAAGTGTTTTCCAGAGTATGAATGGATAATGATGTGTGAATTTAGGCTCATATCTTAGAGTTATTATACCCGACTGCAATGACTGCAGACCTCTTATGTATGTAAAATGCAATGAAACGTAGTTTTGAAATGCACCATCTTATTTAGAAATTAAAATAATCCACACGTCTTCATCTTCATTTTCTTCATTTATTTATTTTTCAACAGGGACAATGTACAATATACATTAACCTTAGACAGGAGAGATGCATTTGACCAGGTTTCCAGTGTAGTCCCTGGGCAGGCTGATGTCAACAAATACATTTACTAACACTTTTACCCCAAAACCAACATTAACATGATGGGAGAGCCGGGACAGTTGAAACGCGGGACAGATGAAACATTCCAGTTTTCTCCGAGTGCAGTGATGATAGACAGACTTCCTCAGGTCAACACATAGAGCATGTTAACCTCCTATCAGCCAAATATCTTCCTGTTATTTCCTTTTATCACGGAGTTACAGGCGATAAACCAGTTTTGATGGTCGAAAGTAAACTTCATTAGCGGTTACATTGTTTCGATTATTAATGAGTGTTTTTCATTTAAAGGTTTGACTACATGCGGGTTATGTGGGTTATGGGCACTGCACTCCAAATAATTATTTGGAGTGAGTGCAGTGTCCATAACCCACGTAAAAAACGACATTTTCCACAATAGACATACATAATAAACATATTAATGGGAACACCTACTGTTCTAGCTATAAAAAAATGGCAGAATCATCCACAGTGCATGATATTTCAATAACCGCTTCATACACGCTTCATGATGACGGCGATGAGTTGTTAACAGACATTCACAAAGACGTAAAGCCCAACAATCTATGAAACATGACGCACGCCCCACTGTTGCTGTAATAATTCCTGAACGGTTTTGTTCAAAGCTGAAGATGCAGCTGTATTTGACAGATGACAGGTGGAGGTTGCTAGTGACAAAATATTAGCTTTCAGTGCGATACGATCGCTTTGTAAATTATGTTTAATTAAAGTGTTTCAACTGTCCCGGCTCTCCCCTACCCTTCATTCATTTACAGATATGCTCCCACATACACATCAGTTACTATACATTATGTGAACATGTTTGTTTTAAAAGAAGACATTTATTTATTTGTTTCTATTTAGAGGAGTGTAAGAAAAGGTGGAAGAACCTAAGGGACGGGTAGGCTACATAAAGGAGAGGAGGCAACAGAGAGACATAAAAGTGGTACAGGGGCAGACCAACAAAGTACTTGGAAGTACTTTTCCATACTGTCTTTTCTGGAGCCACACGTCAGGGAGAGACAGTAGAACTGGACTATCGGAATGTTGTTCGGATCCGGGAAATCGTAGAACCGACTCTCGTCAGCAGACTGTCAAATTGCTCCCTGTTGAGCCAAAAGTAGCCCTGGAACCGGTCAAAATGCGGAGCTCCTTCACCAGCCGGAATTCCCCCAACTGCTGTCTGGACCTGAGGGTCTCGTGCACCCACACCCTTGTTGCTGCGGCTGCCTTCCTCCGTCTTCTCCTCCTCTCAATCAGGGCAAGTGCCAAGGCTTTCTTTTGGTTGACAGAAAGAAACATCTTCGCCACCAAATCACTGGTGTATACACAATGTCGCATGTAACGCACATCTGATGTCAACACCGGACGCAGACGTGACGTGATTTAAATATTGTCGCATGTATGACGTAAATTTCGTAACTCTGCCTCTTCTGCGCTGAGCCCGCTGAGCCCCGCGGCAAGCACAACGAAAGTTATTTTGGGAAAAGGACAACCTAGCGGCGAGCGCAGCGCATGCCGCGTCCTATGTGAACGGGCCTTAAGGCATATGATACTGCGGCACGTATGGGCCACATTGGTAACTCCCTCTCTCACCTCATGCTTGCTTTCTCGGCTTCTTTACAACAGGCAGCATTCAACGCTTCCTCCACCAGTTTCAGCGATGCTTTTCTGCAGGCTTTCGCCCTTATGTCTAGGGAACTTGGGCGCCTAATGTCCACTTTGGTTCAAACTCGCCGCCAGGTATGGCTTGCAGTCACCACTGTCTGAGACATGTAGGCAGACCCTCCGTACTGTTCCTGTTCCTTCGCGAACCTGCTCGCTTGCCACCTCCACAGCCTCGGGCAGTGGAGCCTAATCGTCGACCCCCCCCCCCCCCCCCAAGGCCTTCAGAGGCCGGGGGGCCAGGCCTTGAAGCCTTGGGGCCGGTTGTCGGACGCTTCTCCCAGCAGCAGCTTTCCTGCTAGGCAGCCCTTGCTTTGGATCCTTAGGTGGTTTCCACCTTAGCCCAAGGGTACAAGCTTCAGTTCCGACGCCGGCCCCCATCCTTCAGCCGGGTCAAAATGACCAACATCAGCAACCCAGCAAAGACTCTAGCCCTGGAACAAGATTTGTTCACCCTCCTGTCCAAGGGTGCAATAGAACCGGTGGACCCCCTGTCTCAGCCCAGGGGGTTCTACTCAATTTATTTTCTTGGTCATCATTTGTGTCATATTAACATGCTGAAACCTTTTCATCCCCAAGGAGCTGACCTGAGAGGGCCAGAGAAGACCTCAGACATTGCTGTGACACGGGTTTCTTCTCTCGTGAGTATTCAGCCCGAGTTGGAGGTCGACTTGGTGACACCCTGTGAAGGTCATATGTGTGGTAGGCTAGCTAACTCTGAGTTCTTGTCTACGATAGACGAGCAACTGTCCTATCTCCCCGCGCTTAACAAACAGGATGTGATTGGCTAGCTTGACAGGTATCCTAGTGTTTTAAAAGACGTGCCATCACGCACAAGTGTGCTAGAGCACGACATTGATGTGGACGATACCGCTCCCATTAAACAGCAGAAAATGCAAAATGCTCTTGCCAAGCCCAGCTATAGTCCCTGGAGTTGTCCGTGCTTGTTGGCGCCTAAGTCTGACGGTAGTCCTCACTTCTGTACAGATTTCAGCAAAGTGAATGCGGTTACTGTGTCAGACTCTTTTCCTTTGCCCAAAATGGATGACTGTGTTGACAGGGTTAGACCAGTTGTGTGTATTTCAAAGCTTGATCTACTCAAAGGATACTGACAGGTTCCTTTGACACAGCGAGCTTCTGAAATATCAGCTTTTGTCACTCCTGATGCGTTTATGCAGTACACTGTGAAGCCTTTCGGCATGAAGAGCACGCCTGCCACTTTTCAGCCCCTAATGCAGCATGTACTAGGAGATGTACCTAACTGCAATGTGTACCTTGACGATGTAGTGGTTTACTCCAGTGAGTGGGAGAGTCACATTTCCAGTCTGGAAACAGTACTCCAGCGTCTGGCGGACGGCTCTTACGCTTAACTTGGCCAAGTGTGAGTTTGGTAAGGCCAATGTTACATATCTTGGTAGGCCTGGTAAGAAGGTCCAGCCAGTGGACGCTAAGGTGGCTGCTGTTGTGTCGCTACCAATCTTTCCGGCACTAGGCGTGAACTTAGGCGTTGGCAGGTTACTATTGCTGTTTCTGTAAGAACTTCTTGGTAGCATTCGCTTCTCTTACCAGGTTGTAGTCCTGTGGTTCCTTTTGCTTTTAACTCTGCCAAGTCTCTCCTCTGTAGTGCTCCTGTGCTGGCTGCGCTTGACCTTGCTCGACCTTTCCAGCTTGAGGTGGATGCCAGTGCCACTGGAGCTGGTGCGCTGTTGTTGCAGGACGGTGGTGGGGATGTGTGTTATTCCGTTTGTTTCCTTTCCGCCAAGTTCAAACGTCAACAGCTTAACTAGGAGGAGACCTTAGCCATGCTCCTTGCTAGGATGCAGTTAATTTCCAGTCACTGTCGACACTGACCATAACCCGCTTGTCTTTTTAGCCCAGATGTATAACAGCAATCAGGGCTTGATGCGCTGGGCACTCCTGGCCCATAGTTACAACATCTGCATTAAACACAAGAGGGAAGCTGACAACATTGCTTCAGTGGAGGCTTCAGTGGAGGCCAGTTTGAGCTAGAGCGCAGAAACTACAGCAAGTATGTGCGGACCTGGTAAAGCCTGCGTGGAACCAGAGCCAGAGCCGGTGGCCAGTGGTGTTGATTGTGTCAGTTACAATTTTAGTTTTATAGTTGTAGTTGGTACAATAAATCCTTTAAGTTAACTTTGAAATGTTTCCACTTTTCGTTTGTCTTTCTCCCGGGTGTATTATTAAATTGTTTTGCGTCTTACACCCCTAGACACAATAGGGACGTAACAAGAGCAAACTGTACCCCGCATGCCATTCTGCAGTTTAGGAGTCCCCTCTCAGCATACTACATAGTGTGTAGCTGCAGCTAGTGAACATGTTTTACATTCCTCCTGACTCTCCATTCTCTTCCTGTATATTCATGATCATCTCTGCCTCAATTTGTCTGTCCAGATTAAAACTTGTGTGTGGTGTGGTTTAACTGTGTTATCATTATTACGCTGTAATGAGTGTCCTGGAGGCTTCGTAGCTCCCAGGTGTCTAAGTGACCAGCAGGTTTGTTAGGATAATTATTCATATAAGAATGGACAATAATCACTTAAAGGAACACGCCGACTTATTGGGACATTAGCTTATTCACCGTAACCCCGACAGTTAGACAAGTCCATACATACCCTTCTCATCTCCGTGCGTGTCGTAACTCTGTCTGACGGCTCCACCGTTAGCTTAGCCTAGCACAGATCCTGGAGGTAACCGGCTCCAACTAGCCTACTGCTCCGAATAAGTGACAAAATAATGGCAACATGTTAGTATTTACATGTTGTGATTTGTATAGTCACAGCGTGTACAAATTAGAGTTGAGTAGAGTTGTACGGATAAAGCACTTTTGCCGAATACGAGTATTATACGAGTAATACGAGTCAATATCTGTGCTCGGATTGAATAAAAATCCTCATTGGGTAGCTGACTGTCTGCGTCCTGTGATAGGCTAGAAGTCACAGCGCCCCTCCCCTCCACACGCTCTGCTCACTCACTCACAGAACACAGAGGAGAACAGCTCTCCTCTCTCTGGCTGTGTCTCAAATCGCCTACTTGCACACTTCACGCACTTAGTTTTAAGTATATAGTGTAGATAACGAAAAAGTCAGTGCACTGAAAGTACCCGGATGACCCCCTAAAAAAAGTCAAAAAGTTCAGTGTAGAACGATGGACACTACGCACACTAAACCTGCGCCATCTTGACTACAAAGCGGAAAGGGGAGGGACCAGGGACGTCGACCGGCAGCTGATTGGACGAACGCGTCACGTGCATATTAGCTCTCGCAGATTTTACATCCGAGCTTAATGGCGGCCAGATGGCGGCTCGTTTGGAATACGATCTCGAATTTTACGAAAATAGTTCACCGAAACGTGTTTCTGAAGACATTTTAAGCGAGAAATAGGCCATGCAGTTGCTAAATCTGTCTTCATTTCAGATCAACTAAGGTCAGTTTAGAAGATTTTCATCAGATTTTGAGAGGCGGCGAGCCGAGCCGACCGCTCGTCATTTCCGGTAAGTGCTTTATCATAAGTGTTCCATTTGGGACAATACTAACCATCGACAGTGGGCACTACGGCAGTAAGTGGTCAGTGTACATTAGCAGTGTACTGACCGAAGTAGGCGGTTTGAGACACAGCCCTTGTCTCTCCCTCAGTCACTCAGGTTCGCGGGTCTTTTCCGGTAACGTTTAGGGTCTCTTCAGCTTCAGGTTTGTTTTTTTACTTCGGTTTGTAGTACTTACTTATTAACCAGTAGAGCTCTGGTAGACTAAAGTTTGTAAACGAGGTGCTTGGTAGAATGCGACTCGCGTTGCGTCTCTGCCTGTCGGAGATTTGTTTTCTTTTTTAAACCATCAGCTGGCTCTAACCAGTTTTTTTTTTTATTTCACGCACTGAGTGTCTGACACTTTCTTGCTGTATTTTATAAGTCAATGCAGATCTGAAAAACAGCGTCGGACTATTTGATCCGTAGAACACAGTCCCTCCCTCCCCCCTCTCTCTCTTTCTCTCTCTGAGTCTCTCTCTTACTCACACACACACACACACACACACACACACACACACACACACACACACACACACACACACACACACACACACACACCTGGTGTGGAAATAAAAAAAATAAAAAAGAACCAAAAAATTTAAAAAAAAAAATCACACTTATCATAAAAAATAAAAAAAAGAAAGTTATGTAGAGTATGAAAACTCTTGTTCATTACATTTTACTTCATAATTGCAACCGCATGTGTTGTATTCATTGTTGCAAAACTTGTTCTGTATATAGTTTGTGTCACGATTGGCGCGAAGGCAGGCAAGGTTTTGGACCCAAATGCAGTTCAAGATATTTATTATTGACCGGAACAAACTTACTCAGAACAAGTAATCCACACAGCCAGGAAATAAACGAACAGGTACCACTAAGCAAAACAGAACGCACAGCAACAGAATACAATGATCCGACACAGGACAAGGGAAACACAAAGACTAAATACAGAGGATAACGAGGAAACAAGAGGCAGGTGACACAAGGGCTGGGAAACAGGTGGACAACATCAAGCAATCACAAGAGCGGGAAAAACCAAAAGACAGGAAGTAAAACCAGACAAGACTAGGGAGAAAAAACAGACTTCAAAATAAAACAGGAAACAAAACATAAACAGAACAGGGAACAGAACTATACGCAGGTCACTGGATGAAATAAACATGACAAGAAACACACAGAAACAACAGGCAACAGAAATAGAACAAAATACAAAGCAAAACAATGAAACCATAACAGTTTGTTATCGTGATCAAAACCATTGATCTGAAGCTCAATGCTGATGCTGTCATGTAAATAGTTTTCTAATCAGCAATAAATATAACAATTTCTGATCAACCCATATCAATTGCGTGCTTAAAATAACATACTGGTTAAATCCCGCCCACTTCCGGGTTAGGCCCCGCCCTGTCCAAGTACAGATACAGATACGGATAATTCATATGGTTAACAGATACAGATAATGCTGTACTCGCTCATCCCTAGTACAAATAACAACGTCACTTGAGACACAGCCATCTTCTAACCGTATATAAACTGGGAACTATATTCTCAGAAAGGGAAGCAGTGCTACTTGGGCGGAGTGACATGCTGCAGCTCTGAGCAGAGCTGCAAGCATATCACTCCGCCCAAGTAACGCTCAGCAGAGCTGCAAGCATATTACTCCGCCCAAGTAGCAGTGCTTCCCTTTCTGAGAATATAGTTCCCAGTTTATATACGGTTAGAAGATGGCTGTGTCTCATGTGACATTGTTATTTGTACACGCTGTGACTATACAAATCACAACATGTAAATAGGAACATGTTGCCGTTATTTTGTCACTTATTCGGAGTAGTAGGCTAGTTGGAGCCGGTTACCTCCAGGATCTGTGCTAGGCTAAGCTAACGGTGGAGCCGTCAGACAGAGTTACGACACGGAGATGAGAAGGGTATGTATGGACTTGTCTAACTGTCGGGGTTACGGTGAATAAGCTAATGTCCCAATAAGTTGGCGTGTTCCTTTAAGTTCTTCTCAAAGTTAGTTTTTATTTGCAAGTAAGGAGTCAGTTTACAGCACTCACAACAAAGTACAGAAAGTGACTAATGATAGCCTTCAACAGCAGCTTTTTATAAGTAAGATGAAGTAATATTACAAAGGCGATATTCACTTTCATTAGCAATGTCTTACCAATGGTTAACACTTCATTACTAGATATGATCAATATGTCTTTATTAACAGGTTATGTACCACAGTCATTTAAAGTAGCTGTGATAAAACCTCTTCTGAAAAAATCCACTCTCGATCCTGAGGTCTTAGCCAACTATAGACCTATAGCTAATCTTCCTAACTACAACTAAAAAGATCCTTGAGAAGGTAGTTGCTAATCAGTTATGTGATTTTCTACATAGCAATAGTTTATTTGAGGACTTTCAGTCAGGATTTCGAATGCATCATAGCACAGAGACGGCACTGGTGAAAATTACTAACGACGTTCTAACTGCTTCAGACAAAGGACTTGTCTCCATACTTGTCTTACTAGATCTTAGTGCTGCCTTTGACACTACTGACCATACCATCCTGTTACAGAGACTGGAACATTTAGTTGGTATTAAAGGAATCACACTGAGCTGGTTTAAGTCCTATTTCTCTGATCAATCTCAATTTGTTAATGTTAATTGTAGCGCCTCTTTAGTGTTTGACTATAGTGAGAGGGGCTATCCTGAGTTCAACACTTTGTTTGAGTCGGGATAAAAGGATAGAGTGGTTGACAGTGTCAAAGGCAGCAGTCAAATCTAAAAGCACTAAAACAGCAGAGTTTCCTGAGTCAACCGCTAAGAGAAGGTCGTTATAGACTCTTAGAAGGGCAGTTTCAGTACTGTGGCGTGGCTTAAAGCCAGACTGGAACTTTTCATAAATACTAAAATCATCTAAAAATGACTGAAGTTGGTTAAAATATATTAATGAATATATTTCAACTGGGTTACATATTGTTTTCTATAAACAGTTTTGTTTGACTATTTTGATATTTTAAGTAATTAAGGGACAAAGTCTTTTGGTTTAAAAGTGGAAGTGTTTAAAGGGTTTAAGTCATTCCAAGACATTTCATTGCATGGTAAAGTGTAGAAATAAATGCCTAAATAGTGATTGAAAGGGAAAGAGCATTTCATACAACAGGGTGGTAATTACATACACACACAAGTTAAACACAGACAAGGTTATTAGAGAAATCCCACTTATTTGATTAATTGGATAGAGGTCTTAAAGAGCTCAGGATAGCCCCTCTCACTATAGTCAAACACTAGAGAGGCGCTACATAAAATGGAGGCACCGCTGGGATATTAGTGTGGGTTTCTTGTTTTTGTATCTTTTACCATTGAAAATTAGCATTCTGGAAGCTTTAAATTGTCCTAACTGATAAGCTCCAATGGAACAAATAAAAGAGCTAGCATCAGAGTTAAAGGGATGGTGTCGTGGTGAGGCATTAGATGAGGCTCATGCAGTCCTGGTGGTCATTCAAGAAGATGTAGACACAAGTGCCATTGAAGAGACAATGCCAACAGTCAAGTGTTTGGGACATGTGCGAGTCAGAGGCCGAACTTTCAACCGTCAACAGAATCGATACTTGGTCTTGTGTGAATGTAAGGAATTAGTCAAAGGCGAAACCGTTCCCTTTGAAGTGCATCCCATTGATGGTGGAGGGCCGTGGTCTGTTATCATAGCAGATGAAGCTGCACAAGCCAGTACACAATCACGGATGTCTGAATCACAACAAGCTCCAGATACGCATGCTGAAGACTTTCGCACATTGTTTTCTGGAGATGAGGCTGCTGCCAAGTCAACTGAGGCCATTCTACGAGCTGTGAGTGATTTACTTGACAAGACGTCCAAGTCCTCAAGCGAGCATGGAAGCTATCGCCGCCTACGAACTTTCTCTGGGTTGTTGCCCACTCCAGCTGGAGAAGAGCAGTTTGACCACTGGTTGGGTCAAGCACGGCTCATGGTGGAAGAGAGTGACTGCTCTCGCAAAGAGAAGAGGCGGAGACTGATGGAAAGTCTTAGAGGTCCGGCGCTTGACATTATAAAAGCAGCACGAGCCAGTGATCCTGATGTGAGCCCTGAAGACTGCGTAGAGGCCCTTGAACATGCTTTTGGGACAGCAGAGTCAGGAGAAGAGTTGTATTTTGCATTCCGTTTACTGCATCAACAACCAGGTGAGAAGCTGTCTGACTTCCTCAGACGTCTGGAACAGTCATTGAATAGGGTGGTGCAGAGAGATGGTCTTCCCCTTCAGTGTGCAGATAAAGCAAGACTCGAACAGTTGTTGCGTGGTGCGATAGCCTCTGATCTGATGTTAGTTAACCTTTGTCTGAGAGAGAGGAAAGCAACACCCCCGACCTTTCTTCAGCTGTTAAAGGAGATACGCACAGAAGAGGAATATGAGGCCTCACGTAAGAAGATTACCCCTGTTATGCCATGTGGAAATGTAAGGCAGGATGCTGATGTTAAACAGATTGAAATTCAGAACTTGAAGGCTGAGCTCAAAGAACTTAAGGCCTTGGTTGCTGCTGTTGTGTCTAAGCCAGCACCAAATACATCAGCTAGCAGTGAGAAAATCCCTCCAGATGTAGAGAACAGTGAGTGCAGTTCAGACCATGAGATAGCAGCTTTGAAAAAACAAGTGAAGCGCTTGCAAAAGAAAGTCACAAATAAAGTAGCTGAACCACAAGCTGCCTTTTCAGCTGTGAACACCTCAAAACCAGTAGCCAGCTCCCCACAACGATCATACAAAGTATCAGAGGAACACTTCTGTTATCGATGTGGTGAGAGTGGGCATTTCGCAAGGAAGTGCCAGAACCCAGAAAATCAGGCTAAAGTCATCAAGAGACTTATCCAGGCTCTGAAGCTGTCCAGGAACAACCAGCCATCAAGTGATGCCACCGCTAATGCAGTTAACTGTTCTGTTAAGAAAAGTACCGCTGACCTGCCTGAGAGTGTGCATATTCCTGATGGGTTAGTTGGGCCGCCTAGCCTGGTGTCACTGAAGGTTAATGGACGACCCTGCACTGCTTTATTAGATAGTGGCTCTCAGGTCACAATCATTTTTGAACCCTGGTACCGGAAGTACTTGTCGGATATCCCCATTCAGCCAGTATCTGGTCTTTCCCTGTGGGGTTTAAGTGAGTCTGGAGCTAGCTACCCTTACCGTGGCTATGTGGTAGTTGATATGGAGTATCCAGCTGAGGTGTTAGGAACCAGTCAGACTGTCACTGTCCTCGCTCTCATATGTCCTAACCCCAGGGCTGAAGATGAGACGCCTGTTATTGTGGGCACCAATGCGAGCCATGTTAGACGCTTGGTGGATCAATGCAAAGACAATGGCATTGATGTCAGCCGAACACTAGGCCTTCGTGTTTGTGCCAAGGAAGATCAACCTGCACTCAAGGGTGTTCCTGTACCAGTCCACGATGATGAGGCTGGCCGTGTCAGATGGATGGGTCCTGGCCCTTTGGTCCTACCCCCAGATGGTGACGCTCAGGTTGTGTGCAAAGTTGAGCTGAAGGAGCCTGTTGCTCAAGAAATCCTGATGATAGACTCCTCACCAGCAGCCGCCTTACCTGCTGATGTGATTCTTCACCCCATGGTTGTGCCCAGCGGGGCATTGGATGTCAACAGCTTGAGAATACTAGTCAAGAATGAATCTTCAAGAGAAACTTCCATACCTGTGGGAACAGTGATTGGATGTGTGTACCACATTGATTCAGTTGCGACGATTCCCCCTAAGGAGACTGCTTCTTCTGACTTTGATGAGAGCATGATCAACTTTGGAGACTCTCCTATCTCAGAACAATGGAAGAACAGACTATGCAAGAAACTGGCTCAGAAATCCCATGTCTTCTCAATGCACGAGTGGGACGTGGGATTAGCTAGAGGAGTGGAGCATGGAATCCGACTTTCTGATTCTCGTCCTTTCCGTCAACAATCACGCCGGCTGGCCCCTGCAGATATCGAAGATGTGAGAAAACATCTACAGGAACTGCTGCAAGCAGGGATCATAACAGAGTCGCGAAGCCCATATGCATCCCCTATAGTTGTAGTCAGAAAGAAGACCGGGGCTATTAGGATGTGCATAGATTATAGACTGTTGAATAGCCGAACCATCCCTGACCAGTATACAACCCAATGCATTGAGGATGCACTGAATGCCTTAACCGGGAGCCTGTGGTTCTCTGTACTGGATTTGCGTTCAGGCTACTACCAGATAGCTATGTCCGAAGAGGACAAAGAGAAAACGGCATTCATTTGCCCCTTAGGATTCTTCCAGTTCGAGCGAATGCCTCAAGGCATTACTGGAGCACCAGCAACCTTTCAAAGGTTAATGGAAAAGGCTGTTGGAGACATGAACCTCTTACAAGTGTTAGTGTACCTTGACGACGTGATAGTGTTTGGAAAAACTCTCGAGGAGCACGAAGAGAGTCTTCTCAAGGTTCTAGATCGTCTCGTTGAGGTTGGGCTGAAACTCTCAGTTGACAAGGGGCACGTCGTGTCTGCAGATGGCGTCGCTCCAGATCCAAAGAAGATTGAGGCCGTCACTACATGGCCAATCCCAACCAACCTGAAGACGTTACAATCCTTCCTAGGGTTTTGCGGTTATTACCGCCGATTCATTCAGAACTATTCTGCAATCGTCAGACCACTAACTGAGCTGACAAAGGGATATGCTCCAACTCAGAAAAGAAAGAAGTATGCCCCAGATGTGAACAAAGTCTATTTGAAACAGTCGGAGCCTTTCAGGGAAAGATGGGACAAATCCTGCACCGATGCTTTTCATCACATAATCCACTGCCTGACACACGCGCCTGTCCTGGCATTTGCAAATCCACAGAAGCCATACATCCTGCATGTGGATGCAAGCTTGAAGGGTCTTGGTGCTGTTCTTTACCAAGAACACCCTGAAGGCCTAAGACCAGTTGCTTTTGCAAGCAGAAAACTCAGCTCTGCAGAGAGAAACTATCCCATACATCAGCTGGAATTCTTGTCACTCAAGTGGGCAGTAGTCGACAAATTCCACGACTATCTGTATGGGGCAAGATTCACCATACATACTGATAACAACCCGCTTACGTACGTGCTGTCCACAGCCAAGCTCAGTGCGGTGGGGCATCGCTGGCTAGCTGCTCTATCGACGTACGAGTTTGATGTGCGGTATCGCCCAGGCCGACAGAACATCGATGCAGACCTGTTGTCACGGAACATGCCAGAAGAGGATGACAATGGCTGGGTGACTATACCTCAGTCTGGAGTGAAGACCATCTGCCACAGAGTCTGCATCCCAGAGTCTACACACAGTACATCAGTCTGTGTTGCTCAGCTTGGAGCATCTCCCCACTGTTCCGGACCTGTATGCGTTTCCAACACACATGGAGTTAAAGTCCCTAGAACTCATGTCCAAACTGAGTCTCAGGAAGGCTCAGGAAGAAGATGAAGTCATCGGACCGGCCATCCAAGCCGCCAAGCATGGGCGCTGGCCAGAGGATGTGAACGTGAATTCTGAGTTGTCCAGATTGAAAAGAGAAGCTGGAAAGCTGTCAATTGAAGATGGATTGCTGTACCGGTACAGCAAGAGACCTTCCGGAGAAGTGGTCAGTCAACTCATCCTGCCCAGAGAGTTCCGTGAGATGGTTATGAAGGCCATGCATGATGACATGGGGCACCTGGGACAAGAAAGAACGGTTGACCTGCTCCGAAGTAGATTCTTTTGGCCTAGGATGTCGATGCATGTGGAAGAATACATCAAGAACTGTGGAAAGTGTGTCACGCACAAGACCCCTGTACAGAGAGCTGCCCCATTGCAACAAATCGTGAGCCACGGGCCTATGGATTTAGTGTGCATGGACTTTCTCTCCATGGAGCCTGACTCCATAAGCAACGTGTTAGTGGTCATGGATCATTTCACGAGATACGCCCAGGCTTTCCCAACAAAAAGCCAGAAGGCCCATGTTGTGGCAAAGGTCCTGTTTGAGAAATATTTCATACATTATGGACTACCTTCGAGGATCCATTCGGATCAAGGAAGAGATTTCGAGGGCCATTTGATCCAAGAGCTCTTGACCTTGATGGGGATACGCAAGTCACGGACAACGCCGTATCATCCGCAAGGAGACCCGCAGCCCGAAAGGTTCAACCGAACTCTGCTCTCCATGCTAGGTACGTTAAGCCGGGAGAAGAAGCGTACGTGGAGCCAACATGTGCCTTACTTGGTCCACGCGTACAACAGCACCAAGTGTGATGCCACACGGTACTCACCTTACCACACTTATGTTTGGCAGAGAGGCAAGACTTCCTGTTGACTTGTGTTTTGGAACGTCCCCAGATGGCATAGAAGATGCGTCGCACACCCGATATGTCACAAAGCTGAAGGAAGACTTGAAGCAAGCCTACAAGTTAGCCTCTGATGCTGCAGACAAACGGCACCAGAGAAACAAGAGGTTGTATGATCGCCGAGTTACCTTTCAGTCCATAGAGATCGGCGACAGAGTACTGCTCCGGAATCTAGGCCTGAGAGGCAAGCGCAAACTGGAAAGTAAGTGGAGTACTGACCCGTATGTTGTCATTGGAAAGATGCCAAACCTACCTGTGTTCAAGATCAAACGGGAGGATGGGAGGCTAGGGACAAAAACTATACACAGGGACCACCTTCTTCCTATTGGACAGCTTGTGAGAATGCCACCCACTGACCAGGATGCTGACTCACCTGCCAGACCCAAGACCAGAGCATACACTCGTAAGAAAAGTCAAAGCGACCTGTATGAAGCTTGCAGGCCTGTATGAAGCTTGGGTACGCTGTATGCTTTAACAAGATGGCGGCTCCACCACGCAGGGCAATACAACAGAGTACCTGTATTCTATGGGAAAGTAGCCTCACGCTTGCAAGATGAAAGGCGATAGCAGCAGGAGCTATGACGAGAAGATCCACGATACAGAGAAAACGGGTGAAGAGAAGATCCACAGCGTTGATGAGAAGACTCACACAGCGGACGATTAACAAAATCCACACTTGGTAACGCTATCCGGCTCCGTCAGGGTTTTTGTCCGTCGTCGGTCTCACAGTTCCACACAGGCTTAACTAGTCCAGGCCGCTAGCCGCTAGCTTGTTAGCAAAGTCCATGGGGAAACACTAGCCACTTAGCCAGCAACTAACTTAAACTCCCTTCTGTCTTCTTGTGCTGAGCAGTCCACTCAAACCGACAGAACTCTCACTTTTAATGTTTCGTATAGAGTACTGGGTTAACCAGTCAGTTAGCTAAACTTTAAGCATGCATTAAATATATAAAATCATGGATGACCTACAATTTCTGATGCTGAACTCAAACAAAACTGAGGTGATTGTGCTGGGATCTAAACAACTTCAAAACTTACTATCTAAAGATATAGCTACTCTGGATCAGTGTTTACCCTAGGATTTCCCCCCCCCCCCCCCGCAGACACTCCAAGGCCGGACTTTCAAATAAAGAAAATAAAATGAATGTATACCTATTATGCCTATTCTCGTTCAAAATGTTCACTTTCTTCCTGAATTAATGCTATTTTTTTTACATACAGTACATTAGTGTGAGCAAACTCCTCAAAACCATGGACTCCATCATGATAACTGGCTCTTCAACTAGAACAAGATCTCAGACTAGGAGGCAGCTCAATGAGTGATTGTTAGTGTGATTGGAAACATGGTTGTAGTATGCAGGAAAATTGCAGAAAGAAAGGCTGTTGTCAGGTAAAAATGTCACAGTCAAAGATGATGAAGGGAAAATTGATGTGGAAAAGCTGCTTTAATGATGAATGGACTGATCAGCAGGCTACCATTCATACTGTATGCCTCATTTGCAATGAAATGATGCCGTTGCAAAATAATACAACCAGCATCATCATCAAGAATGAAGAACGGGAAGGTAACGATCGCGTCATTCACGTGCATATTAAGTAGCCACATGTATCTGTTTTGGTCTTAGTTATAATACATCCACAGATATACCGCTGTCCAAATTTCTAGATTCCCTAAAACTACTACTACAACCAACAGCTTTATTTGTTTTAGCTTGTTGGTAAAAATGAGCAGAGCAGAGCTGTGTTTGGTAAAACAGCACGGTGGACGAGAGCAGACAGCAGATTAAAATATCTCTTTCTACATGTTTATGCCGGTCTATACAGGTGAGTGCATTGATAATTATCGACTTTTTACTCACAAAGGTTTTATCGTAACCTACTTACAGTAACAAGACTAGCGTGAGTTCATCTGCCCCCCCAGCGGCCGTTGGTAATCCTCTGTATCGTTCCCAGTCAGGTGCTGCGCGTGTTTTAGATGTGTGTGTGTGTGTGTGTGCGTTAACGTTAACGCGGCTGCGTGTGTGTGTGTGTGGCGCGCAGTCAAGAATCCCGGCATGTGAATAGAGACGGGGGGGGGGCTGGGTTTGTGCTCTACCTGTGAAGCGCGTGTCCTCGCTGTTCTCCGACAATCAACGTCGATACCGTGGCGGCAGAAATTTAACTGTGGCGGTGCGCCACTTGCCAATCAACGTAGGGGAAACACTGCTGGATGGTATTGCCCCGGCCTCCAGCACTACTGTCAGAAATCTAGGAGTTATTTTTGATCAGGATATATCCTTCAATGCCCACTTAAAACAAACCTAAAGAACAGCTTTTTTTCATCTTCGAAACATTGCCAAAATTAGGCACATCCTGTCTCAGAACGATGCTGAAAAACTAGTCCATGTATTCGTTACGTCCAGGCTGGACTATTGTAATTCCTTACTATCAGGATGCTCAAATAAGTCCCTTAAGACTCTCCAGCTGATCCAGAACGCTGCAGCTCGTGTTCTGACAAGAACTAAGAAAAGAGATCATATCTCTCCTGTATTAGCTTCTCTGCATTGGCTTCCTGTAAAATCCAGGATTGAATATAAAGTCCTTCTCCTGACCTACAAAGCTCTAAATGGTCAAGCACCATCATATCTTGAAGAGCTCATAGTACCTTACTGTCCCACTAGAGCATTGTGCTCCCAGAATGCCGAGTTACTTGTGGTTCCTCGAGTCTCTAAAAGTAGAATGGGGACCAGAGCCTTTCGCTATCAGGCTCCTCTCCTGTGGAACCAGCTCCCAGTCTGGGTCCGGGAGGCAGATACTGTCACCACATTTAAGAGTAAACTTAAGACTCTCCTCTTTGATAAAGCTTATAGTTAGGGAGTGAGGAGTTGCAGCATCTGCCTAGCCCGGCCCACCTGCTTCTCTGTCCCAGAAATGCTTGTTACTAACCTAGCTCTTATGTTTCTTTTCACCCAGGATGAAATCCTGAGATAACTCTTGTTACAATTTGATACTATAAATAAAATTGAATTGAATTGAATTAAACGTAGTCACTGAGTCTGTTTACATGCACAAAATATTCCAGTATTATTCAAAATATGACAATATTCCAAAGTTGATACAGGTCATGTAAACAGCATATTCAGGTTGGCAAAAGCCCTTTTTTCTGAATTAAGCATTTTCCGATTAAGACATGGGATATTCCGGTAATTTTCAGGTTTTAGAGACATTCTTTGGACATGTATACAGCACATTCGGAATATGCGTCTCAATCAGTATTTTTACCCCAGTTTACGGCCTCTTGCCTGTTTACGACTTATGGTCAGCTCTGTGTGTTGCTGTGGTTTCTGTACACAAACCAACCAGCCAACAGTTTGCAGGGCTGCGGTAGAGATGCATGCCCAACACACAAACACACCTACTTTTAACCTTTATGAAAGACTTGGATATCAACAGGTTTTTGGATATGCACAAACATCGCAACACCGATCTTTTCAGAAGGTAGTTGAAGGAATAAAAGAGGGAGGCTGTGTTCACAGGGTCGAACAAGTCCACCACCAGTGTATTTTGCACGGCTACATGTGAACGGGAATATTTGTGGAATATTCACTTTCATCAGCAATGTAAACAGCTTAGTCGGAATATCATCTTTTTTCAGAATAAGGGCAAAAAACTGAATATTATGTGCATGTAAACGTAGTCATTGACAACAGCTAATAGGTTGTGGAGTGATTAGACTGAGAAATAATTATTATTAATATTTTGATAGTGGAAAGAGCTCGACCACTAGGCCACAAGTATGCCACAAACTAAATAATCTTTAATACTGAGATGCACACTGTTATTGAAAACTTGACACGTAGGTGAAACAGATTTCTACAGTTAAGTTAATTATCAGGAATACAATGACCTAAAGACATTAACCCCCTCTCATTTTCTGACTTGGATATAGGTTAAATGCTTGATGATGCTTGCACGTAATTCTTTACTGACCAATCCATAGATAATGGGGTTAATGACTGGTGGGATGATGATGAAAATGATGCTGAAGAACTTCTTGATATTTTGTGAGATGGAAGGGAACCTTTGACTTAGAATTAGGACCATTGAAGCTATTTCGTAGAGCACATACACAACAAGGTGCGATGCACACGTCTGAAAGGCCTTACTTCGGATGGTGCTGTCAGCTCTGCCTCGTTTTACAGAAGCATGCAGGATTCTAAAGTAGGAAAAAGCAATGACGAGGAAGATGCTTGTACTCACAAACCAGGACATGGAGAGACCTAGAGAAACATAAGGAATCATTTAAACCATAATTAGGTATCATTTAAACCTTCCACCTAGTCTATCAGAAATCTATCACATTTTGCCTTTCAGTGCTGAATATGCTGAACCCCTGCTGATAAGGGCTGTGGATAAGGGACAATGTTCAACAACATACTGTATGTCTGTTGCTTTATTTTAGTCTCACATTGCCAGACGTTGCATTTCTTTAAGCCAATCACAATTGTCTTGACGGTGGCTCTGCAAAATAGTCTCGGTTAGGGACTTGTTTTGATAAAAACGTCCCAGTTGGATAGTAAATGTCGTAAACATACATTTTGTAAATCATTCACCGAAAGAACTAAGCAGGCCTGCCTTCTTGCATAATTCAAATCTTCGTCAAAACTTGACATTTTTAGCATTTAACATTAGCATGTTAGCTTGGAGTTTGTACTTCTTTCCCCTTGCAAAGGGATTTTGACACAGAGATAGTAGCAAGGGAGAGGCAAAGCACATTGCCAGGATAAGCCTGGCAAGTCAGACATCCAGCAAATGTTTGGCTTGTCAGGCTTATTCTGGAAATGTGCTTCATCATTAACAAATGCACTGACCATAAATGTTGTTTATAGGGGTGGGACTGCAGGCCAGGCCTAGGATACCACGGTTGCTGCAGTAGATGTGTTGGATGGTATTGCCACACAGCGGGGTATCCACGTGCCAGGCAAAGAGCACAGCAATAAACAGCAGAGCAACCAACCAGGCCAGGGCGCAGCAGGAGTGCAGCCGAGCCGATGTCATGATGGTGTGATACCTGAGTGGTTCACACACAGCAATATACCTGCAGAGGGAGAGCACTGTCAAAGCAGGGCTCCACACTAACTTTTTGCCTTGGTTGCATTGGTGCGCCTAACTTTTTTATTTAGGTGCACCAGCACAAAATTTAGGTGCACCCAAATTATTCCTTGCGTCGCCATTAACGCCACAATTTTGAGATCACCTTTTTATCACGCTCCATATACATTCATATATATTATGTAAATGATTTTAAACAAGAATAAGGTGTAGGTAAATGCCTTTTAGTTGAAGCACAATCATACTGCATATATAAAAACATGTTTAAAGTGTGTCACTGAGCTGCATTTTAAGTAAAACATTTCAAAATAGAAAGTGCTACTGTGCTACTGTTTCAAAGTGCTTCCCTGAACACTGAACCCATTTCATGGCTCAAAGCCTTATAGCCCCCCCTTGCTGTCGCATGCCCCTCAGATGGCCAATACCTGTAATTGTGCCTTCTTCCCCTTTGCCCCCCCCCACACACACACACACACACACACTGATTCTTATCAGATCTTCCAGTAGTCCAGGACTAAAAATCATATCTCTGTATTTATACAAAGTGGGCTAAATGTTCCGTTTTAAGTCAAAGCCACTTTTCACAAGCTCTTTTATGAAATGCAAAGACTTTTACAGATATATTAAAAAGATATATAAAAAAAATATATATCTCTGAGAAAGCACCTTCACTTGTTATCAACAACAATAACAGATTAAAAGAGAAAGAGGGCGCCCGGATAGCTCAGGTGGTATATATAGAGGTTTACTCCTCGACGCAGCGGGCCAGGTTAGACTCCGACCTGCGGCCCTTTATTGCATGTCATTCCCCCCTCTCTCTCCCCTTTCATGTCTTCACCTTTCCTATCAAAATAAAGGCCGAAAATGCCTTCCCCCCCCAAAAAAAAAAATAGGGAGAGAGAGAGAGAGAGAGAGAGAGAGAAAGAGAGAGGGAGAGTGCGATGGACTTAAGCGTATACTACTCACAGGGTGACGGCTGACTCATTATGAACGGGTCCAGCACGGGTCGAATGCTTTGGCGGGTCAGCGGCATCACACACGTCTTGTGTATGAAATGTCTGTATCGTCACTGCGCTGCATTTTTATGAATTATGATATTCTGGCCACGTCTCTCGCCCAGGTCCAGCAGGCTCCGTCTGAAGTTAGTTGCATTCAATAACTTCATCTGTGTTTTCCGCCGTGCGGCGGCCGCAGTAACACAGTTAGCAGCGGAAACACTGCTACAAATACAGGTTTCCCTCTCATGCTTAACAATATAGAGCTGTGTTAATAACAATTAAAACTGTAGACAAATGTCGCAATGTGGACCGACGGCGTGTCTCTCCACGTTGCAGGGGAGTCTGTGTGTGACAGTGAGTGAATGGGGGCGGGGCTGCGCGGAGAGTAGGAGAGATCCAAACACGGGCACGGCTTTACAGAAGAAATGGGTCATGTCGCAGCGGAGAGGACGTTAGGTGCACCGGTGCGACCTTGGAAAAATATTAGTTGCACTCTCCAGCCCTGCAAAGACATAAAACCGGTTACATGCTGCCAGCCCGACATGACGCCACTCCGACATGCTTCTATTCAGACGTGCTGCTATTCCGACCCTAACCCTAATGGAAACAAAAATTGTCGGAGTGGTGGGACGTTTGAAAACAATGTAAGTGCCACCACTCCAACAACTAGACGTCAACGTTGGAGTGGGGGTATGTCGGAATGGATGGCGGAACCATGTAAAACCATCCTTAGCTTTATTCCAGTTAAAGATATATTTTTACAAGATCTTAGCATCTCAATATGTTTGCATTTGATTCTGTATGCACTATAAATATCATGATGTTGGTCTTTTTAGGCTTTGCTCACATACAAACCTATAAACCCAGTTACACTTTATGGCTGCAGTCAAGTCCACAAAAAGTTGGCCCGGCTGCTGGAGGATGATTTTACATGGCAAATCTACTGTGTTGTGAATTTTGTGCAAAGGTTAATAAAAATGAAGGCATTATTTAGGACAAAAGATTCAATTTATGAATGCAAGTATTTAAAATAATATAGAAGGGAACTTTTTTAAGAAACTAAAACCTTTCTTATCCCAAGATACAGCCTGGAAACGTAGGAGAGCAAGGGGGTGACATGCAGAAGGTTGTATTACCCATTAATAAAAAAAAAATTAGCCCTAGTAACAAAACAACAGCACCAAAGAACATCAGCCTATGAAGCTAAAAAAATCTTTTAGATAAGTCATCAGAGGTAGTCCATTTCAGCATGACAGAAGAATACTTGAATCTGTGACCAACTCTCTGGATGTGCAGTTTCATTACCTGTCATAGGCCATCACACCCAGAAGAGTCTGCGCTGCGACGCCGTACGTGTGCACAGAGAAGGCCTGGGCGATGGCTGGGATGTAGGCGATTTTCTTCTGGCCCGTCAAGAAGTGTATCATGAGGCGAGGCAGCACCGCTGTGGCCCCCAACAGATCACAGACTGCCAGGTTACAAACCATTACGAACATGGGTCTGTGCAGGTTCTTGTCAATGACAATGACGCACAGCACCACACAATTCCCCACCAGCATGACCATGTAGTTAAGCAGAGCCAGGAAGAAGAAGAAGGCGCCGTAGCCTGGTGGTACATAGAAGCCCTCCAGCTCAAACACGATAGGCTGTGTGAGAGGAGTTACCATGGTTACGTTCTCCATCCAAAACAGTGCAGTTCTGTAAAAGACAAGTTCATCAAAAGCCTCCCCACAGGTAACTTTACAGGCATCAGAGATAGTGATAATAATTTTAGACTTACAGTATAACAACATGTTACAATAAAATAAACAAAAGAGTTCTTGGCCTCTGACATTTGTCTTTCTTTGTAATTCTTAACTAAATTAAATAAATCACACAGTATTACCTGCAGTAGAACACACAACTGACACTTAATGAACAGAGGTCTCAGAGCAATAAAGATTTCATCAAACATAAAAACAAAAGAAATAAAGGTAATATCTATTGATGACAACACTATAAAGGTTCTTGTGGAAAGCCTAAAGCTTCCTGTTCCACTCTCTTGTCTTCTCGTCAGAGCGCTGATGAGGCTCTGACTTGTCGAGGAGAGTGTGTTTGCTTTTAATAATTTTCCTTTGGGTTCTATGTGTCCATCAGAAACATAAACACCCTTTTATTCCTCTGCACATCACGCCAGAAGGTAGCACTAAGACTGAATGTTGGGCTGTGATTTTAAAATGATTACTTCCTAGGAGTTACTTCAAACACATTGCTAACCATAGATACATCTGAATCACCTGGGTGAATATATGGGTTGGTATGACTATCTTCATAGTATTGACCTAAGGTAACGCTAACTACTTGTTGAGTTGCCTTCATAGATTGTTTTTACAGAAAGCGATGCCAGGAAATGAAGGCCGAGGACTTTGTGGTTCATGGTCGGCCCCTTAACCCGTAGACCATTTAGGGTGCCACCTAAAACATATTTTGCAATTTGTTATCTTTAAAAAACAAGCCAGCTGTGTTCGTAGAGCAAAAATACATCATTTGGTCAGTCAGGCCATCCATGTGTTTAGTTACTCATGTTATTGTTGACATCAGTGTCATTGACTAAGGTAACGCTAAAGTTGGTAGCTGCAGACTTCTTATTAATGCTAGCTGTTAGCTTGAAGCTCATGAATCGTACTACCTCCTGATGTTTCTGGTTGGACTTGGACCTCTGTTGACGTGTCTGGCTCTGGCACACGTGTTCTTTTAGTACCTTTCTGAAGCCAGGCGGCTAACATAACGACTTACAAATTCGACCCACTTGTTTTTAGTTTCTAGGTTTTCAGCAGTAAAAATCTGTTACGGTCAGGCTGCAGGCATCAGACAGATTTTTCAAACTAGCGTCCGTGGCTAAGCGAACTTCTGATAGGGTGGGCCGACTGCTTGCCTTATGTGATTCGTCAAGATCTGAGGTTAGTCACATAGTGCCCTCTGGGTAGTGTAGTTTATGTAATGTTAGGGTCATCTCTCTGACACTGACGCTTTCTCTGTCAGTGGTGGAGTACTGGCTACATGCGAGAAGTAGCGTTACGCAAGAAAAAGTGCAGGTACGCTTAAGAGTAAAATGTAGAAGTGCCGGTACTGTGTACCGGTGAGTACCGGCCCACTTCGAGCACTGGATGCAAGCTATTCCTGGGAACCGAAGCGTTCATTCTGAAAGTTACATTGCTGATGCTTGGAATGTTTGAGTTTGCTACAAAGAGAGCGAACTGTACCCAGCATGCCGTTCTGCAGTTTAGGAGTCCCCTCTCAGTGTACTACATAGTGTGTAGCTGCAGCTAGTGAATATGTTTGTGTGACAGCTTACAAGGAACATAACTTGTTTCTCTTACTTTCCTCCTGACTCTCCATTCTCTTCATGTATATTCATGATTATCTCTGCCTCAATTTGTGTGTTGTGGTTTACCTGTGTTATCATTATTAGGCTGTAATGAGTGTCCTGGAGGCCTTGGAGCTCCCAGGTGTCTAAGTGACCAGCAGGTTAATAGAATTAAAAGCTGCAGTGAGGCAGTCATGGGTCTACGCACAGGGAGCCACTCTCTTTGTCTGGAGAGACTGCAGCCTGTAGACCGGCCTTCTCTCTTTACCTTCACACCTTTCTCTCTGCTTCCTCTTTGCATCCTATTATGGGTTGAGGTCAGGGTTCTTCCACACTGAACTGGGAAATCCAGACCAGTTCTTTGTTTATGGGGGGTGTTGTTATTGTCAGGAGAGTCTTCCCCAAACTGTTGCCATAAAGTTAGAAGCACACTATTGTCTAAAATATTATTATGACCAAGAAACATCTCAAACCAAAGGTTCCTGTATGGGATTCCCAAAGTGTGGTACGCGCACCCCCAGGGGTACGCGAGCTGCCACCAGGGGGTGCGCGAGAGGAAAAATGTAATGGCGATCTGTTTTTTTAAGTGGGATTTTTCCATACAATAAAAAAACATGAACAGTAAACATTTCCTTTGTAATCACTTTTATTTTAAATAAAAAACTATAATTTATTAGTTTTTGATAGAAACGTAGAAGAAGACAGCTGCAGTCTTCTTCTACACTGCTCTTCTTTCATGCACTGCAGACGCCAACTCGTTTCATTCATTCCATATTATAAATATGCTTAACTGGCTGAAATCAGGGAAACTGTCAAGTAGGACTTCTTATGATAAAGTTGTCAGTCACGAAGGAGGAGAGGGACCAAGAGAGAGTGAGGATTTGGAGGCAACAGAGACGGAGAGAATAGAGAAAGAAAATGAGCGGGAGTCAGAAGATGCGCCGCAGGAAACCGAAGAGGAGGGAAGGAGATGGCAAAAAAGAGGTGATGAGGGTGAACACCAGACGGGGAAAAAAAAGAAAATATGATGACAATTATCTGAGTCTGGGCTTCACTTGGAACGGCGATACAGATTGCCCGAAGCCTCAGTGCGTGTTGTGCAGTGAAGTTCTAGCAAACAGCTGTCTGAAGCCGTCTTATCTCCGTCGTCATCTGCACACGAAACATGGCAATTTAAGCCAAAAGCCCCTTACATTTTTAAAGCAAAGTTGGAGGAGTTACAGAAACGCCAAAAAAAATGCAGTTTCATTCATGCGTTGGGTCTACGAAAGACGCATTACGGGCGTCATATCTGCTCAGTTACAGAGTGGGGAGAAAGGGGCTGCCGCACACAATTGCCGAAGACGTGTGTTTGCCAGCGTTTGAGACTATGCACTTTGTTACTTAATTTTGTTGTGGATCGTGTGTAGGCAAATTTTATTGTCGCACTTGAAAAGTTTCAGATTGATCCTCGTTTTTATTTAGCCTAGGCCTATTTTATCTATTTCGGAGCCTATTCTCTTTAATGTTGTGGATCGTTTGTAACTGCATGGCAATTTAATTCAAGGTACCGTCGTTCTAATTCCCATAACAGTTGTGTTGTGATGATGATGATGATGCTGGCTCCACGGTCATTTAATAGACCTGGCCTATTGCTGCAATGTTTCTTTTACGCGGCTGAAAATAACCGTGCTTTCTGTTACTGAGCCTGTGTCTGTCACTCGTCCTCTTAAAAGTGGAAGCTTGTGCGTAGCTTTGTTGTATTATATTGAAATTTTGTTGATGTTGTTATTGTCATGCGTGTTTTGTTTTTTTGCGCATGATTAAACATGAGTCTTTATATGGCAATAAAACAAATCTCTGTTGCGTTTTTTTTTAAGTGGAGATTGGGGGTGCGCCAACCCTGTTGGGACATAAAAGGGGGTGCGCAGGAAAAAAAGTTTGGGAACCGCTGCTGTATAGAAATGGCCAAACTGTGTTGTTTGTTGGACAAAAGGTCATGGAGTGATTAAAGCCAAAAAGTTGCATGTGCTCAGTAACGTGTCTCTATATGAGATCATGATGTTATTATGTTCAAATGCCAAACAGTGTCACGTGAGGAAAGGTCAGTGTTCACCTGAATTGTTAAGGAATGATAAATGTCCAAATGTAATCTAAATCTGGAAAGTTTTCTTGCTGCATGTGGACCAAACATAGTATGTTGTTTGTATGTTTCATAATGTATTGACAGGGAAGGGAGACCCTGTAGATCCCAGGAGCTTTCATTAGCGCCTGTAATCAGTATATCTGTATCCTCTGAGCTCTGATAAACATCTACTACTGGGCCTCTCTCTTTGCTCCCAGAGGGCTAATTACCATCAGAAACTGTGTTTTGTTAGGAAGCCGCTCACAGTGGACTCATTAACGATCGCATTTGTTTCAGAAACCTTAACGCTTATTACGAGCTGCTATGGCAACTGGAACACATGAATGATGAAACTGTTGGACCATTAGGGGGCAGTGTAATCCCCTGAGGTCCCAACGTGCAACAATTTATAGTATAACGAGTAGGGCCTATAACTGTTTTGGTATACTGTTCACAACAAAGTTTCACGATGCAAAACTCTGATGTTCAAGAGTTCACTGGGAGTCAGGCAGTTATCTTATTACCACTACATATCCCATGTTAGACTGGTTTATAGTGTATAGCCAGTCCTGCTCTTGGACAATCAGAATTATGATCACGTATATTGGTTAAGTATACTGACACAAGGAAAGGAGCTGTTTTATTCATACATGAAAATCACTCACCTTTCGCCGAAATTCGCCGTTTTGAAACCAAAATAGGTGACCTATGTGAATCGTGTAGATTCGATGACAAAATGTTTGGGGGGGGGGGATAGTTAGCAGAGATTCCAACACAGTCTCACTCCCAACTCGACAAATGTATGACGCATGGCCAAAGACCCGTGGCGTTAATTATATATTATATTATAGTTAATCCCTCACCGTCAGATATCGACGAAAGAAAAAAACACGCCCCCTTAACTCGAAATATGTGACAGTTTTATTATTGATATTTTTAGCCCAATAACCGCTGTTTTAATCAACATTATTCACCAGATCTTATCATGGTTTATATGCATTTCTTTTAATGTTATTATTTCGGTCTATTTCAGCCAGGGAAGCTGGGTCTCTTTGTTGTTTAGGCTATTGATATTTTTTAAACTATAACGCTACATCTATCAACATTTATTTAGATGTTATCATGATATTCATTTCTTTATTTTAACAATATTATTTCGGTCTTATTACCGGTGAAATATTACAGTATGCTGTAATACAGAACATTACGATATGATCCGAGCTAGACTCATTCAAAGCTGATATCCCACAATGCAATGCGGCCATTCATTCACAGAATCGGCAGCGATCAGCTGGTCTTTAACGACAGTATTGCTTCAATGTACATATATATATATATATATATATATATATATATATATATATATATATATATATATATATATATAATCAGTGTTTTTATCATCAGCAACAACACGTTACTCAGCTTTGTTCCAGTTATACACACACACCGTAATAACGTTTAAAAACATCCGCGGAAGTGACGTCTGTGAATGAATGTTGCAGGTGAGGATTTACACAATAAAATACCAATAATAATAATACATATAAAAAAGTAATAAAAAGTGCTTTATGCTAAGCTAATGCTTTGATTTGCCTACACTATATAAAAAACCTACAGTTGAGTGTCTAGAAATACAGCCTAATCGCTTGTTTGAATAATTTGCATTTGTTTTGACTTGTACTTTTGTGTATATACAAAGAGAAACATTTCTTATTTTATTTTCCATGCATAGTTATTTTAAAACCCAATTTTCTAATGAAAAAATCATGAGCATATTTATGTGTGGGACTTAGTGCCATCTACCTGAGGCTACTTTGATCTTGCATGATTGTATTCAGCTCTGGTGCAGGTAACGTAAGTTAATACGAAAAATAATAATAATTAATATTTAAAATAATAATAATATTATTAATAATAATAATAATAATAATAATAATGGAATATACTTTTTAGCGCCACTTTATGTATCTGTTGGCCAATTGAGTTCATCATCAGCGATGCTGTCACTGTTTGCGACACTGGCAGCCAGTATCATTCCGCTTCTGGACTAAACTGTAAGTAGCTTCCAAAATATGTGAATTAGAAAATATATAACAATGACACATGAAAAATGATCGATTATGCCAATAAGTTGTAAGTAAGTAAGTAAGTAAGTAAGCTTTATTTATATAGCACCCATCACAGAAAGAATCACAGAGTGCTTTACATGTAGCAAGCATAAACAATATAATAAGCATCATACAAACATAAAAACATGAAAGCTCAATCAACTAAAAGCTTGTCTAAACAGTAGTGTCTTCAGCTGTTTTTTAAAAGAATCAATAGAATCGGCCACACGCAACGACAAGGGCAGTTGTGTTGTGTTTGTTTTACGCTGTCTAAAGGGCACTGTAGAAAATGCATGGGATAGAGACTGATATAAGCGCATGGTTGTTGTTGCAGTGAAGCTAACTTGGCTAGCTAACAGTTAACCTGCTAACCTTAGCTAACAGTTCAGCTAGATGCTCAATCGTTGTCATTGGGTTGGTAGAAAGCAGGAATAAAATTCAGATAGCAGATATTTAAGGAAATAATCGAGTTATGCAAAGACATATTTGCATTTGTTAGCATTGTGTAGAGTGTATTATGGCAATTTAACTGGATATGAAATCAATCAAGACATTGAATTATAACTTGTTGCACCTAACATGCAGTTAGTCTAGCTAGCTAACATGTAGCCGCTAATTAATTTTCATACAGGGTACCGTCATCATATGTTGTATTATCAAACATGGTATCATGTAATTGTAATAATTGAGTTACAGAGGGGATATTCACAGCGACAGGTATATATGACATTGTGTAGTTGTTGATTCTGAAAGCCCCAAGTGCCTTTAACACATGCTTATTGACCCACAACATTGTCGTATGCAATTTGCCAACTGTTCAATGGGTAAAGATTAGATTTTAGTATTAAATGTTAGGTTAAGGTTGGGGTTTCCTACAGTGTGTGTGTGTGTGTGTGTGTGTGTGTGTGTGTGTGTGTGTGTGTGTGTGTGTGTGTGTGTGTGTGTGTGTGTGTGTGTGTGTGTTGTGTAGATTTCAAAATGACTTGAAGGAAGTTCAAGCCTTGCCCCTCCTGCCAAGCACTTAACCAGGTGAGGGAAAGTGGAATAGATCATTATGTCCAATATTCCAATATGTGGTTTTAATGTTCTACATTTCTCATTAGTAGGTCACTGGACATTAAAATATGCTCCTACTAAATGACTGTATGATATCTGTACTGTGTTACAAAACAGTGACAATGTAAAGCGTCTGGGTTGATATCAATATTGATTGCTTGTTTTGCACCAAACGCCATAGGCAACATTGATTAGAGTAGCCTGGGTGTCTCCTACATCTGCCATTTTCACTGTATGATTATAATAATAATAATAATAATAAGCCTGTGTCAATCTAGAGACGCATATTCTGAATTTTATTGTGCTTTGTGTGTTCCTCTCTTTCCTGTATACAGCCAATACAATACAATACAATTAAACTGTATCTTGAGTGTACTTTTACATATCATTACATGTCATTTAGCTGACGCTTTTATCCAAAGCGACTTACAATTGCTATGTATATCAGAGGTCGCACGCCTCTGGAGCAACTAGGGGTTAAGTGTCTTGCTCAGGGACACATTGGTTGATGGATCATGGTGGGAATTGAACCCAGGTCTCCCACACCAAAAGCATGAGTTCTAACCACTGCGCCATCACGACCCTTACTTCTTCTCTGTGACTGTAGATCTGATGTCTCACTTTGGTATACTTTTACCAACACAGGTGAGCCGTAAAACCTGCAGCTCGTTTCACAGCCATCTCCAAAAAAACCAAAGTAAAAACCAAAAACGTGTCCCTGGACAGGAAGTGGGGGGAAAGGGTCCTGAAAAATAGAAATGCGGGAAGAGTGGTGGACTCTGCCCATATTGCAGTAAGTAGAAATGCTCATATTTCATTAAGCAATATGATTTGTTTCACTTTCATTAGTATTGTGTGATAGGGCAAGGGCCTCATTTTACAAAAAGAAGTTTAATCTGTCACTTAATGAATTTCAGGTAGGCATAGATGGCATAGGTGTAACATATTATTTTAATGTATTTGTCATTTGCTTGACACGCATGGAATAGACTTTTTTGTTGACCAGGCGCTCATGTACATTTGTTAACATATACAACCGGCTACATTGTGAATATAACCTTTAGTACCACACAGATGCTATGCGTGTTACTGAAGTCTCTGTCTCTGCTAAAGGCAGATCACATAATTCAGACCCAGAGTCACTATTAAAGTCTTGCATGATTATGTAAGTAGATAACATGCTCCTACCTTGCACTTCCACCCCTAGCATGTGAATATTGCATCTCACACTTCATTTTAGAGAAAGTGCATGATGACGTGGCAAAATAACTCAGGACATGTGTGAAAGCCATGCTCTGTGCAACATATGTGTTGTTAAAAGCAAGGCCATATTCCAGGTGTCCTATTTCAAAGCCGCAACTGAAAAAAGTATTTGAATTACTACAGGGGAGATAGTAATATCGCGAGAAAAGTGGAAAGGATTCAACCATACCTACTGGAGTAGGACCGAGACCAGGTTCTGTAGAGCGGCAGGCTATTTTATGTCCGTTGGTGGTATTCCCAAATGAGTGTTTCTGTTTGTCCCTCAAGCTAGGCCGACCAAGGGGGGGAGGAGAGTGTTTGTATCAGGTGGATAGGTGGCCTTAAAGAGGGAGTCCATTCAAAATGTATTTTTGTTATCATATTTTGTTTTGTGTGTGTCCAATCAATCTAATTATTTTTGAGGGGTGTCAGGACTTTTAGTGTTCCCTTTAGAAACCCAGATTGCCAACTACTAGACCACCAGCATCCAGCACAACATTACATGAATACTGGTTGTATGGAGCAGGGGTTCTCAAACTGTTTGTGCCAAGGACCCTTTGTGTGGGAGAACATTTTCCAAGGACCCCCTCATAATCAAAACAATTAAGCATATGCTTGCTACCATTTGTATACTTTGATGCCATTTCTATTCTCTGAAGTTGTGTCCAGGTTCACTATTCCATGTTTTCTAGCTGGTGTGTAACTTGGTCTTTAGTCAACTTTGGATTTTGAATCACTTAATGGTGTGGACTGACTCAAACATTTATCCACGTTCATCAGCTATCTCAATGGCAAATAAGCCAAGCTAAGCAGCAGGAAGAACGGTTCGTCATGACCTGAGTGAAGTGATTCAAGTGATTCAACAGATTGACTTGATTAGTCATAATCACAAAAAAGTTAAATGTTAATGTTTTAATTTATTAGTGCATTTATAATCAAGATTTTATATGTAAAATATAGATCATTACATCATCATTGATAAGCATTTATTAACGATAAAGCACAACTTTCTCATTCAAAGCAAATCCACTTTGAGAACCACTGGTATAGAGTACATATGTAATGTTGTTTCTAAGGGGAAAAGATGTTAAGGTTGATCAAGTTAACTGTGTGCCTGTATATTAGAAACAGTAGCACTAATGTATTTAATGCAATTTTTTTTCAATAGCCTGGAAAATAATGCAGTGGGAATAACTAATGTTTGCTGTCTGCATTTATTTATTACAGGTGAAAAAACTAAGTGCATTGGGCTATGTCCCAATTCTATTTTTCGCCAAAAAAGGATAAAGCCTCTGGAAAGTGGGTGGCCGATGTGGTGACCCATCTGCCACCCACTGAGGATAACCTAAAAATTGTGGCCACCATGAGAAAGGCCTACAATTTTGTATTGATCAAAGAAGGTAGGATTTGTGTAATTTAAGTCATGGCAGTTTTAAACAGGTTTTTTTGTTATGATGGGGAAATATCAAAAATGAACATACACATATAATATTGTAGGGAACTCCACGGCAGCATTGCCAGAGCCCCAACATCAGGCCCAGCCAGAGTCCCAGCATCAGGCCCAGCATCAGGCCCAGCTAGAGCCCCACCTCCAGGCCCAGCTAGAGCCCCACCTCCAGGCCCAGCATCAGGACCAGCATCAGGCCCAGCTAGAGCCCCACCTCCAGGCCCAGCTAGAGCCCCACCTCCAGGCCCAGCTAGAGCCCCACCTCCAGGCCCAGTATCAGGACCAGCATCAGGCCCAGCTAGAGCCCCACCTCCAGGCCCAGCTAGAGCCCCACCTCCACGCCCAGTATCAGGACCAGCATCAAGCCCAGCTAGAGCCCCAGCATTAGGCCCAGCTAGAGCCCCAGCATCAGACCCAGCTAGAGCCCCACCTCCAGGACCAGCATCAAGCCCAGCTAGAGCCCCAGCATCAGACCCAGCTAGAGCCCCAGCATCAGACCCAGCTAGAGCCCCAGCATCAGACCGAGCTAGAGCCCCACCTCCAGGCCCAGCTAGAGCCCCACCTCCAGGACCAGCATCAAGCCCAGCTAGAGCCCCAGCATCAGACCCAGCTAGAGCCCCAGCATCAGACCCAGCTAGTGCCCCAGCATCAGACCCAGCTAGAGCCCCAGCATCAGACCCAGCTAGAGCCCCAGCATCAGGCCCAGCTAGAGCCCCAGCATCAGACCCAGCTAGAGCCCCAGCATCAGGCCCAGCTAGAGCCCCACCTCCAGGCCCAGCTAGAGCCCCACCTCCAGGCCCAGCATCAGGACCAGCATCAAGCCCAGCTAGAGCCCCAGCATCAGACCCAGCTAGAGCCCCAGCATCAGGCCTAGCTAGAGTCCCAGCATCAGGCCCAGCTAGAGCCCCAGCATCAGGCCCAGCTAGAGCCCCAGCATCAGGCCCAGCTAGAGCCCCACCTCCAGGCCCAGCATCAGGACCAGCATCAGGCCCAGCTAGAGCCCCAGCATCAGACCCAGCTAGAGCCCCAGCATCAGACCCAGCTAGAGCCCCACCTCCAGGCCCAGCATCAGGACCAGCATCAAGCCCAGCTAGAGCCCCAGCATCAGACCCAGCTAGAGCCCCAGCATCAGACCCAGCTAGAGCCCCAGCATCAGACCCAGCTAGAGCCCCACCTCCAGGCCCAGCATCAGGACCAGCATCAAGCCCAGCTAGAGCCCCAGCATCAGATCCAGCTAGAGCCCCAGCATCAGACCCAGCTAGAGCCCCAGCATCAGACCCAGCTAGAGCCCCACCTCCAGGCCCAGCATCAGGACCAGCATCAAGCCCAGCTAGAGCCCCAGCATCAGATCCAGCTAGAGCCCCAGCATCAGACCCAGCTAGAGCCCCAGCATCAGACCCAGCTAGAGCCCCACCTCCAGGCCCCATCTTCAGGTGAATTTAAGTCCAGACAATTAGTTAATAGTGAGTAATTTTCAGTGGCCAGTCTAACACACAAAGGAGTTTGTCCTCACATACATACCTTTCAGTACTGAACACACACTCTGAGAGTAAAGCAATGAGCAATACACACTTGAGGAGAGATGAATACACACACACACACACACACACACACACACACACACACACACACACACACACACACACACACACACACACACACACACACACACACACATACACATCAGTGGGCAGCCCAGGTAGCTTATTCCCCCACCTACCACTGTTCACAAGTCTGCTTCAATAACCTTTAGGCTAGGCAGTAGGATAATTAGGCTACATTTCGGCCATGAAATCACTGAATTTGATGGCTAAAGGGCAGTTCATTCCAGGAACGATAACTATAACTATAACCATAACGATAAAAGCGTCCTGACTGACCAACGATAAGCAAAGTCTCACCTTGTGTTAATAAATGCGATGGGTTCTTATTGGCTTTAGCTTTTAGCTTTTTATCGTTCTCAAAATCGCTTTAAAATTGATCCCCAACGATATTGTTCTCTATGTCATTATCGTTATAGTTTATCTTATTAACGAGAACAATATTTTTTATAGTTATCGTTCTTGGTGTGAATACCCCTTAATATATGTATTCTTTAGTTATTTAGCTGTATTTTCTGACGTTTTCAAAGTTCAAGGACAATGGTTAATGTTGTTCCCCAGGTTTTATGAAGCTTAGTTAAGAATTTGTTAAAGTTTCATTTCAAGTTTTTTGACATTTATGGTTTATTAATATTTTCTTTTTTGTCATTCATTTAAGGTTGCCGAAAATGTAGTAGGCAACGGATTTTCAAATATGACTCCACAGGAAGAAGGATAAATGAGGTAAGATATAGAAATATAGAGATATAAAAATATATTTTTCATTAGACTGTCTGATCATCTCCATTGTCTGTGGCTCATCTGGCATTTCACATATCACAAAATACTGACCACACACACACACACACACACACACACACACACACACACACACACACACACACACACACACACACACACACACCTCACTATATTTTAAATATAGATTCCATTTTAGATTGACTTCTGTGTTTTTTACATTATCTTTATATTTCAAACAGACTTAGATAAGTCTTGAGTTGGAATAACACACATTTTCTGAGTCCATTTTGGTGATCCTGAGAAATAATAGGCTATGGCGAATCCCATGAGGTATATAAATTCATGTTCCTTATCCATGTATTATATGCAGGGTTGGAATTTTACGACGGCCCAACTGAAGGCCAAGTGGCCTTGCCCCAAAAATTATGAAATTCAAAACCTGGTTACATGTATGTGTCTTTCTGTAGGGGCAAGCAGAAGTAAGGGTGAAATGGTTACCTTGCTCTGCATGGTAAGTACTGCTTTATATTGGTTTATATTGCCTTCATACATGTCCTTTCTGTTTCCACTTTAACCATCTCATAGGTGGTGGATAGAGGTTGGAACATATGGTTGGAACGTATATTGTAGCACACAACTTTGAATGTAGGCTACAGGTGGGTCTCAAGGTTTTGCAACAAACAAGCTGCGTTGAGAGAATTGTCATGTCCACTAGGTTTTAAGTCCAGAGTCAATGCAGCCTTCTACCAGGAGATTTTAAAGCATGGTTCCATCTGCTGACAAGCTTTATGTACATGCTGATTTCCTTTTCCAGCAGGACTCTGCCCCTGCCACAGTGCCAAAACTGCTTGGAACTGGTTTGCTTTACATGGTATTGCTGTGCTTAACTCGTCTCAGCTGAACCCCACAGAGAGGACAGTGACAGACACCCAAACATTACAGACAACCTCAAGGTCACTATCAAAGCAACCTGGGCTTCCATAACACCTCAGCAATGCCATACACTGATGGCCTCCATACCACATCACACTGATGCAGTCATTTGTGCAAAAGCAGCCAGACCAAGTATAGAGTGTATGAATTAACTATTTTTGATAAGTCAGATTTCTTAATTTATTTTCAAAAGGTCGACATTTTCTTTGTTCTAATATTTTGAGATGATGCTTTTTGGTTTTCATGAGCTGTAAGCTGTAATCATCAAGATTACAACAACAAAAATGGCTTGAAATATTGCACAATATTGTAATTTTGGAGACCCCCCTGTATATTAATTACACTATTGGTTACACTGTTGGTATAGGATGGATTAAATACAGTGTCAAATATTGTCTACAGGATGTAGCCACTTGCTCTTTTCAGTACCATGCCTGATGCCATTCATTATTGTCCCTGTGTGATTCTATGTAGAAGTAGACATTCACAAATATATTGGCAGAACATCAGTATCGGCCAAGATCATTCTTGTTGACTGATATCGGCTATTGGCTAGTATACTTTCTATGACTTTATCGATGAGAGTGGCTGTATAAAAACAATGAAATACAAACAATATTACAATACAAACCGTACAATATTTTTGGAGAATATTTCACTGTTCTAATGTGATTTTGTGTTACTGATACTTACAGTGGAAAAATTTGGGAGGAGACATGGGAGCCGGCCTGCCAGTTCCCACCAGGAGCCAACCATGTGTGACGTCACCCATTGGTCTGTGAGATCTGCTGAGTTGTCGAGTTCACCGTTACGGGCACGGCCATCCTGGTGATGATTTTAGACGAGAGGGAGGAGCCACGTTACGTTACCCTAACATGCTGTTTTTTTCTTTATTATTATTGTTTTTTGTTAAAAGCTGTGTTCAAATAAACTAATATAAATACATTTATAAGTAATAAATAAAGTATACCTATATTTCTGTTTATGTCTTTCCATTCACCTTGTGGGTTAGCCAATCGGCTGAAACAGTGGCGGATCTAGAAAATTTTACATGGGGTGGCAAAGGGGTAGCGAGAGATCTTGGCAGGGTGGCAGGGTGGCAGGGGAAGACGGTACATGAGAACCCCCATATGTTAAACGCACTGCTATGCCCTACTATGCCCCGCAACACCCTGCTACGCCCTGAACTGCTACAACTACTATTTCTAGTCATAGTTCCATTATCTTTATTGTGACTATCATTGCCACGTTTATCATAACAACTGCTATAATTATTATGAATCATAATTCTCCATATCTGTATATCTATATCAGTGTCTCTGTGTCCCAACCGGCAGCAGCAGATCACCACCCACCAAGAGCCTGGGTCTGTCTAGGCTCAGGTTTCTGCCCAAGAGGAAGTTTTTCCTCACCACTGTTGCACCAAATGTTTGCTCTTGGGGGAATTGTTGGGTCTTTGTAAATTATAGAGTGTGGTCTAGACCTACTCTATCTGTAAAGTGTCTTGAGAAGAGTGAACTCTTGTTACGATTTGATACTACAAATAAAATTGAATTTAGCTGAAATTGAATTAAATAGCTTGATCATATTTACTGATACAGACAAATAGAACAGAACATAATATCTTATTTTATCAGTAATTATGATCAAACAAAAGGTCAAACAAATGCTATGATAGAGAAACTGTAAAACATCATTAGATAATATATATATATATATATATATATATATATATATATATATATATATATATATATGTATATATATGTATATCTTCCCTATAACATATACAACCAAATGGAAATAGCCCAAAACTGAAAACATGTCATGTCACTGAGTGACTGTACTGCAATTTATATGGAAGGAGAATAAAAACATACCATATGGTCCAGGGGTAACTGCAGGCCTCTTCCTCCCTGTCATCTTCCTCTGCCTCCTCCTGATCACTCCCTGCCTCTGTCCCTCTCTCTGAATCTGCAGCCTCCTCTTCATCCCTCACAGTCAATTCTTCCTTTCCCTCTTTCACTTATTTCTGCATCTCCTTCTGTGGTTTTCTCCTGCTCTGACCCGCCTGGTCTCTCCGGTTTACTGCCTTCTCCTTCATTTGCCTCCTCTTCCTCCTGTGCACTACTTAGAATTTTCTTGGCTGACAATATCCCCACTTTTACACTTCAGCTAATATCTCCAGCTACCCTCGCCTGCAAAAGTCAAGATGTGAAAAGCTCTGGTTATCCTTGTATTACATCACACTGTAGGGCCCTGTAGCTAATAAGTAGCCTAACAAACATAACATCAGAAGAGATTTACTACATGCACACAACAGTTGTGTTTAGACTAGCCTTCTTACTCCCATTGTATTTGTTGTTTTCCCAGTTTGACAGTAAAGGATGTCACCTGGTTTAATGTGTGCAGCCTTATTGCCGTGATATGTGAGAGGAAGTGGATTGTATAGTACTCCTTAACTAATGACATACAAATGATCGGTCTCAGCAGGGCTGTGTAGTGTGTTGTAACGTAACGCCACCGAAACGGCGACCTTCTGTAAATGTTATGAATTCAAACATGCCAGTTTGTAATATTTGGTATTATACTGTTCTTGTCTTTACTAAAATCAAAACTACAATAATCAAAGGGCCGAATGCTCTTACAAGTCATGAGGGAGCGATTTGACTTTTGGCTAACGTAATAGACGCGCTGTTGTTCATGCTGACTCGCCATTACATTTATTACAAATGTAACTTTAAATTAAACGTGTGTTTAAACTTCACCTGGGGAAACTGACTTCACCTTCAGAGGCTCAGGGGGGGCAGCTAGTCGCTCCAGTCTTTGCCGGGATGCAGGGCCACCACACCGCAGCAGACTCGCTGTGTGCAGCCAGACTGTGCGATGCGAACACCGTAGCTAAGTATTTGAGGGGCAGGGGGCTAAGATTACATCTACAATTATTATAAATATTATTAATTAATATGAATTAATTGTTTGTTTCAATGTTTTAAGAAGCGTGTGGACATAGTGGTAGTTTGTTTTTACAAGCACAGTTTTTTGAACACCAAAGTTAGAGGGGCAGCTGGGGGGGCAAGGCCCTACAGCGGGGGGTCAGCTGCCCCCCCTTGCCCCCCCTGTAGATCCGCCCCTGAGCTGAAATCTTCGTCAACGCGTCAAATGATATTTTGCCATATGATGCACCAAAGTATGTAGGAAGGTGAGACATGTCTTCATTCATATTAATTGACACCATTAAGAGACATTTGATTCTACCAGCTAAACCATTTATTTTCTGTATAAAGTGTAGCTGAGGTAGGCAGGGGTGGATCAATGAACAGGCTTACCAGGACCAGAGGTCAAGAGGGTCCAGAAGCCTCTAAAAATGTGATTCAGGAAGGTTTCTAAAGGCTTTTTTAGAAGTCTTCTAAAGGCAAGGCACATGAAACCCTGGCTGCTGCACTGTGGCCTTCCATTGACTTTGACGCACTGAATGTGTGTGTGCAACTCTACACTGTCCCCTGGATGGGTAAAAAGCATAGGACAATAATATATATATATATTTTTTAACTTTTAATATTATTTCGGCCAGAGAAGCTGGGTTTCTTTGTTGTTTATTGATATTTTTTAAACTATAACGCTACATCTATCAACATTTATTTAGATGTTATCATGATATTCATTTCTTTATTTTAACAATATTATTTCGGTCTTATTACCGGTGAAATATTACAGTATGCTGTAATACAGAACATTACAATATGATCCGAGCTAGACCCAGCTAGACGCATTCAAAGCCCATATCCCACAATGCAATGCGGGCATTCATTCACAGAATTGGACAGCGATCAGCGAGTCTTTAACGCCAGTATCGCTTCAATGTACACACACACACACATATATATATATATATATATATATATATATATATATATATATTATATATATATATATAGAAGCTGTTACAATATATATATATATATATATATTGTAACAGCTTCTGTGGCGCGTCTCTTATGGGAGTTGTAGTTTTAAAGTATATTGGTATATTTCTCATAATTAGAAGTTAAAAGTGTATCATTTTAGATGCCCCCTGGGGTTTTTTTGGGATGGGGAAAACACTGGTGTCATCAGATTTTAAAAATTGAATCGTTAAATAGGTGAAAATAGCTTATTACCATATTTGACAGTGCTTACAGTGGTTGAACATTGGTGACCATATCTACATGACAGCTGAGGTCCAGAGCTTTCTAGAACAGCTGGTCCCATGTTTGTAGCACCTTCTGTTGCTAAGTGACAAGCCTTCAAACATGGACTAGGTTCAAGGTTCAGAGGTCAATATTTCAGAGTAGGAGTGATGGATCCTCTTCAGACTGGCATATGTTACTGTGGAGGTTGAGACCTTTCCAACAATATGTTTGATATAGTCCTACGACAATGTTTTAATTTTCACATATCATGTGATACGTTGTTGTCCCCGGAGTGATATCTGCCTTGAGTTCAAATGCTTCACACATAACACTTGACATATTGTTTTATCATACAGCTGACATATACTTACAATAAAAAACATAAACAAAGTGATATGTAGTCAGACTGAAGCACATCACACAGCAACAATCTATTGATCATCTTGCATAAACAGTGCAGAGTAACACACAACCATTAGCATCATATTATGAAGCTATTGCACAACCAGCCTCAAGCAACATTATTTAAAGTTGTAACTGAGGTAGGTCTGAATAGGCCTATAGTTTAGAAATGTTAAGTTTACATTGGGGTAACCATATCTTCTGCTAGAGTATAAGAGCTCATACTTGGCATGGAGAATAAAGATAGATCAGGTCATATTCTCTGTGCTTGCCTGGAGAGACTGGTTTCTATTCCTCTCCACAACCTTCATGACAGTCATATATAACATAAACCCTCTGATTCACCGTGAGTGTCTGCTCTAAATGATGAACACACACTTTGAACACGGGCCTTCCAGCCAGGTGTTGACCATATGAACACCAAGGTGTCTATAGGAGCAGAGCCCATTGATTGGTTCATCATGTATGACCTCTGATACCCTCTGACCCATGTCACCACCAACTCCTCAGCTTGTCAAATGGTTGAATGAGATTTTGTCTGTGTGCAGTATATGCTGAGGCAGAAGTGTGCCAAAAATGCCAAAACACGTTATATATGTACACATACCCATACAAAGCTATATACATCTTACTCTGTAAACAAAAACCTCTGCAACAATCTGCTTATTCTTTTAATTTCCTGAAAATGCCTCCTAAAACTAGTCCCTTCTTAATTTTGAAAAGGTAGTCTCTCAGTAAAGGCTACAAAGGTTAGGATGGCTACAAGCTGTAACCATGGTGATTGATAAGAGGATCATCTTCTGAATATAATAAATATGTTAGGCCGACCATAAATTGATATTTCAAAAAAGTCATTTATTTAAAACAACTAATGCAGTGTGATATTAAATCAAACTAAGTCCCACACATAACTATGCTCATGTTTTTTTCCCTTTAGTCTCTGGTATTAACATTCATCAACCGCAACATTTGAAAATTGCCCTTTTTAAATAACTATGCTTGTAAAACAAAATTAAAAATTGTATATAGTTTATTGTTTTGTTTTTCACAACAGTACAATTTTGAAACAAATGCAAATTAGTCAAACAAGCCATGACGGTGATGCCGTCACTTTATGTGACTATTGACAGTATAAATGAATATGCGACGATCCCAAGGGCCTTTCCATGTGCTCAACTCAACAAACGTAAGTACTACATGATAATCTTGAATTTAGCACGTTTACATATAAAAGATAACCGAAATATGTCAATAAGTTGTCGTTGTGTTTGTTTGCACAGTTTGAAGTGCCCTGTATCACTTTTCATTGGACAGAGACTAAATGACCGACATATTATAGCAGGTTGTTGCACCAAATATGTGCAGTTTGCTACACAGAAGACCAGCTAATAGAGGACATTTGCTACTAGTTAGCTAATGCAAAAATAATCCAGTTAAAGAAATGTGTTTCCTTGTTAATACAAAAGTATAATTAAAAACATAAACAGATTAAAGAATGGCACTCGTTATCAGCCAAACTGGCATTTTGAATGGTTGGTATCAATATCAGCCATGAGTGTCAAGCATGGGCGTCAGTTTGGTTTGAAATGTGGTGGGGACAGAGACGCATTCGGAAGTGTATTTCCAGAAGTGGTGGGGACAACGACGCATTCATATTTTTGTTCTCTTTCGCGCAGGTCATGTTTTGAAAGACGTTGTCCAGGGACCTGTAGCTACTACAAATCAAGTTTAACATGCCCTGGATTCCTTTCAGTTCCCCGGCTACACTGTTTGCAATCAATCTACCAGAGCCACATATTTTACATAAGAGCAATTCTACATAAATATGAAGAACACAGACACGGTTTACAAGCAAAAGGCAATCCAGTCGTTTCCTAGAACAGGAAGAAAAACTGGCAAAAAAGCCGACGCTGTAAATGTGTAAGTCACAACCCTTATCAGTCCCTCCAGACAAATTCAGAGTTTTGTGATTGTTGCGGGCAGAAATCCTTGATTATCGTTTTCTTATAAAATGCGATGGAATATGTGGGATATTTGTGCAATTTTATGCGATGAAATTGCAGTAACTTGCAAAAACTGTGGTTTGATGAAAAAGAGATTCCCCCAACACCATGTTGTCAGTAGGCGAAATTACGTCACTACATAACGTTCCCATGGCAACATGGGAAAATGGCTGCTCTTGTGTGAAGTAAACGCAACATTTTTCAACTTTCTGCTGAGATATATGTGACTTTTTTGCAACAAAAATGAGGGGATTATGAAACCATGCAAGCCCCGCATATTTTGCGAGGAAATTGGCAATTTATGCGGTTAAAGTGCGGCGTAGCCTAATGAAAAAATGCGGCCCCCACATAAATATGCGGACTTTGGCTGATTATGCATTGCATTCTGCAATCGCATAATCACGTTTGTCTGGAGGGACTGGCTTATCAATCAGTCAGGCACAAGATGTGACCATAATTACACTTGTTCTTTCCATAAACTGTCGTTAGTCTATTCAGTTGCAACCCTGGCAGTGGGAAGCGATCGTGGGAGCAAATAAAAAATGTGAAAACATAATTCAAACTGATGCAAGCATTGGCAACACACGGCTCAAGAAGTTTACAAAGATAGGCCTACGTTATTCCCTCCACTGAAAATCTATAGGCCCTACCTTTCATAAATACCCATCAGGGAATGTTAACGGGGTTGTCAGTCTCTAAATGTTTTAACTTTTAAGAGCGCACCTCTCTCTCTCTCTCTCTCTCTCTCTGTCTCTCTCTCTCTTTCCCTCTCTCTCTCTCTCTCTCTCTCTCTCTCGAGCTTTTTCTTCTTTTTTTTCTCACTGAACTAGTTCCATCCATTCAGTCAATGGATCTTCTATGAATGGTGATGCCGTTATCAATGGAGTAGGCCTATTGATTGGTTAGTAGGCGGAGCTTTTACACCAGTTGATCTCTAATCTCCAACATAACCTGCTCCCGACCAGGTTAGGTGTTCAGCATAAGTTACCACGGCGATTGAACCCGGTAACAACTAATCCACCGTCGTGGTACAGAAAACCCTGGGTTCAGTACAAGCCCCTGTAGCTTACTAATGTAAATAAATAAAAATGTATTCAAAAATGTGATGATGTCCGACTCGTTTTATGAAGAAGACAGCCTTAAGTTTTCAAAAAAGCATTAGACACGACATATGTTCTGCTTCGTACCATGTTGACAATATGACATGACGTGGTTTAATGTACCTAAACAATAATCATTTCTCTCTCATATTGCTCCTTATAACCACCGAAAACTCTGAAAAAATCGAACCAAAAGTCCAATTATTATGGACGTTATCTGACATTATAAGCGTTGTTTCTGCTTCACATCTTCAGCAGCAGCGGCTGTGGGTTGACTCCCCACGGTTCTCATGGGCTTAATATAACGTGAAAAAGCTTAACGTGGTTTAATGTTCCTAAACAGAGATCAATGATCACATTTCTCTCTCATATTGCTCCTCATGTACAGTAAGTGATCTTATTGTTATGAACTTTATTTTTTAACTAAATTGAGCTTGAGGTTTAAAAAAAAGTGGTGGGTACAAAATGACTCATGACAAAATCTGGTGGGGACACGTCCCCACCGTCCCCCCCTAAAACGACGCCTATGGTGTCAAGATCAGTCCATACCTAGTGAGATATTGTATTGTGAGTTTGCAGCCAACACCCAGTTCTACAGTATTCTGCCTAATATTTACTATAAGCACCCACAGACCTCCCCACCACATCCCAAAGCATGGGCAAACTAGACCAACATTTCCTCAAGTTCTTAAACCATTCAGTTATTCATTATTTATGTAGTAGTATGTAGCATGATCTTCAAATCTGAATTTAAATTCTTTCCCTTCTCAACAGGTCCCCTAGTCCCTTCATCATTTACTTTAAAACTTCAGCTTCGTTACAAAGCAAAAAAAGGCACTTTTAAGAGCCACGTTTGTCTAGTGTTGTCAGTCTCTCTGGTTCTCTGTTGTTCTTGCTCTTTTGCTCTTCCCCCACCCACCCACTATCCCTTTAGTGCTGTTTTGTCAGTGTGTTGTCTTGTTTGTCCTTGTTCATTATGAGTGACAATTCCAATGTCAAAGAGGTTCTTAAGGAGCTTGATGATTCTACATTAAATGATGAACTCCAGACCTTGGAAGGTTTCATCAATAACATGCAGGCAGAACAGGAGGCAGCACCATCCACCAGCCATCAACTGGTCTACAAGGCTCCACCATCCACCAGCCATAAACTGGTCCACAAGACTCCACCATCCACCAGCCATCAACTGGTCCACAAGGCTCCACCATCCACCAGCCATCAACTGGTCCACAAGGCTACACCATCCACCAGCCATCAACCTGTCAGGTGGCTGAAGAGAGACAGTGATGGAAATGTTGTCTATGACCCAGATCATCCCGAAACCAAACGGGTCAGTTTTCTTTTTCCAGTCATATTACTTAAAGGAGAACTGATGTGATTTTTTCACATATCTAAAACGGAGATATAGATTGTTTTACCACTTGGGATTGAATACATGAATCAGTCATGTGTCTGGTATGAGATGTGAGGTTTTTATTACATACTCATCCAAAGTGGTATAGACAACGAAATTGGGCCAATAAAAGTTTGTATCATAAAATGAGCTTGTCAAAATCTATGGAATTGTAATGCTGTAAAGGTTGATTTGGGTTTTATTGTCTGCTACAGCTAGTCACAGCTACAGTCGTAAGACTGGTGCTCATACTGTTGGACAGCAAACTACTGTCCTCCTGACACTGTTGGTATGTTCTTTATTTTGTCTCTATTAGTTCATTATATTTATAGATTCTAATAATTAGAATGTAAATTCCATGTTTTTGTGACAGAATAACCAACAACATCCATGTTGCACACTTTGATAGTGTAAAATAGTTTTTAAATATGATGTATATAATTTTAACAGAGACTTTCCTTGAAGAGCTAAACCACTCACAGGGTGTTGACTTGGATGATCAGGAAACGGCACCAGCACCACCACGAGCTTCCTCAGACTGGTCTACTCGAAAAAGTCTCCTCTCAGAGGTGGGAGAAAGAGAGACCCTCTCTGGTGAATACCATGGTGGCACAACAAAATGTGACAACTCGGATCTGCCAACAATGTGGCAGCAGTCCAGCTGCTGTCTGTCTGTTGTCGTGACTGCCGACCACAACCATTCTTCTGTGCTGACTGTGATGTCA